>OVBE01004744.1:0-22483 GCA_900406425.1 Iberis pinnata | reverse complement strand
TATCGTCTCTACCAGCACCTGCCCATCAATTTTGGACGGTTGGCCTATACATTGATTATTCAGCGTGGGTATGAGCCTGGCAGTAAGTACTATCTTCCGTTCCCATCTCTACTGTATCGTCTCCTGCAATGCCAGGAACCAGTGGTCGTCAATCATGGTGAAGAGCTTGTCAATCTGCCTATTTACAAGATGGATCCTCGTCTTGGTACTCCAACAACTTCGGGAGATACTCTTCGCCAAGCAGTTGTGGCAGCTATCCGACTCTTGCAACAGGCTCTGGACGCAGGTAAGTGTTCCTCACTTTTTGCCTTCTCGTTCCTGAATGTTTTTGATTCAATTGTGCTACCAAGCAGGGGGAGAACCAGAGGAGGACAACCAGCAACCACAGCAGGAACCACAGCAGGAAAATGGGGATGGCACAACCGATGACACAGCCGTTTAAGATTTTCCATGATTAATGAATTGTTTTGTTAATGTGTCTGTCTAATGAACCTCATACACCTCTGTTTTAGAGTGTGTTTTGTTTTAAGTTTTAAAAACTTTAGTTATCTGTGTTGAACATGGTCTGATGCTTTAACAGATGGTTTTATTTTGTACTTGGTACTACTCGTCTATGTCTGTTGGTTGGTTGTGACTGTGACAGGTGTTCAAGGGGTTGCTTGGTTATCAAACTGAACCAAAAAAGGGGAGATTGTAGAGGCAAAGAAAGTGAGGAGCTAAGGATGCAGAAGTTTGGGACGAACACAAATGCAGTTAAAGTTATTGGCGCGTTGTGAATCAAACAACGAAGATTGTGAAGATCTTAAGAAATGGAAAGTTGTGGAAGAAAAAGGAAATCACAGAAGAATATGGAAAAGGACCTTAGGGTATCGTGTGAGTATTTAAGAAGCTCATAGTTGTAAGAGAAAAACAATCTTCTGAGCCGAAAAGTTTTAGGCTTAAGGTGAGAGAGCAAGTTCTTGATTTGAGAGATTTGTGTGTTGAGAGAAGTTTCAAAGGGTTGGGTAGTTAGGGTTTTTAAACTCAATAAGTGTATTGGAAGAATAACTTATTGTACAAGTCAAATAAATAAAGTACTTGTGTGTTTAAGAATCATTCAAACTCTCTTTGGTGTTCTTTCTAGTTTTTCAATATGTTTAAATATATCTAGACAATATATTTAAGTAATTTTATAAATATAACTTGTTTAACCATAATATTTACTTTTTATTATCACGTTCACAAATTACAACAATTACTCATCATGTTTATCTCATTTATCAAATTAAAATTACTTGAAAATTTTTAAGTGTATTTCGTAACATTAGTTATATTAAAAGTATATTTTATATAAATTTACATTTTTGCGTAAACAATATATTAATTGTGCTAACACTTAAAATTTTCTTACTGAAATAATATAATTCGATTCTGTATCTGGTCCTTTATACCCATAGTTCTTTTATTATGGTTTTTAACATTTTTCTTTGCAGCTTCTATTATTGTTATCTTGATCGACCAAATTGGTCATATGAAACATATTGAAACTAAAGTTGAGCATTATCAAAAAAGCTTGATAAACTAACTTTGGTGAGTAAAGCCAAGTGACTCCAGAAAAAGAAAAGGAGAATAAACCCAACGAAAAAACCAAAGTAATTATATAAAAAGAACTTCAATTTGAGATGAGCAAATCCACATTTGGTTCTTTGGATGAAGTCAGGGTGGGCCCTGAGTGAGGTACGTTGAATACTTGATAGGTGGATATCTAGTGAAAAAGAAACAATCATATAACAAGCTAATTTAATGGTCAAAAAGTCTTAATGAAGTTAAAAAGTTTAAAGTCTTACTTGGCAAGATTGTTATGGGAGTGGCAAGTCGGAAGACACTCTACTAAACAGTCGTAAGAAGGGCTCATGAAGAATAGAATCTGCGATGCCAAAATTATGACATATAGAGAAGTTGTTCTCACTCCATAACACATAAAGAAAATGTTATATACATACGGGATATGGGTTCTCATTATTCCCAAGTACCTGATGGAATATAGATCTGTAAATTTAAATATAAAATATAACAAAAAACAGCATGTGGTAAAAATGTCAGCTAGAAAAACTTAAAATGATGAAAAAGACATAATAAGAAGAGTGATGATAATGATATAAAAGAAACTGACTTAAAAAGGCCGTTGCTCCAGCGCTTCATCAGGTCACCAATATTTATGATATATGCTCTGTCCAAAGAATATTGTTATTATTGTAGTATTTATTAAGGATCATGGACACCAAAAATTCAGATAATTACCCTTCAATGGACGGTACAAATTCCCATTCTTGAGGCTTCCCTTCCATATCCTTGCATATCTGTCTTGAAATATTTTATAACCGAACACATGAAAAAAATGTATGACTAGCAAAAACTGCGTAGAGTACCTTGAGACCCATTACACCATTAGTTGCTAAGAGACTTATCATTCCATGATCAGTATGTGCTCTAGATGCATATATTCCTCCAGAAGGATCAGATATCACTAGTTTAAAAGTTAACAACAAAATGAAAGAGAGAAAAAAAATAATATTATTTAATTTTACATATTTATAGCATTACATATATAATCATATGCAATTTAAAAATGACATTACCTTCATAGTGAAACAAGACCATATCAGTAGTTGGAATTCCCAACATCTCCGGATTATCAAAGTAATCAGCATCCAAGTCGAGTGCCAATGCCAACATCCTTGCGACAGCCTTACAAACCCTCCTATGATGCATGAAGGTTCATAATAATTATTTATTTCTTATTCAAAGAAATTTTAAGTCATATCTAATTATATGAAAATTGGAACGAGGTCAATATTAACACAACACAATTCCCCCTGACGCGGGATCAAATTGAGCCACAGCCCGCCGAGGAATGCCTATCACTCCTTACCTCCCTCGAAACCCTATTTATTCTAATTTTAACTCACAAAATCATGACAGTGTTAATTGTTATTTGAGATTGTGACACATGTCAATGTAAAAGTATATTTTTTCACAACTTCATTTTATTAATGATAATCTTGAAGTACAAGTGAATGCATAAAAGTAGGACATGAATGAAAGATACAACTAAAATCAGTCCAAGATAAAGCCTTTCTTGCTAAAAAATCAGCACATGAATTTGTTGTTCTTCTTTGATGTTGGAATTTGATTGCTGAAAACCATTGAATAATCTGATCATATATGAATTGAATTTTCATATTCGGTCGATGTTGAGTTAGCGTTGTTGTAACGTTCAAGTTATCACCTTCGAAGATAACGCTGTTGTAGCAGAGTGACCACTAACATTGTATAGCCCAAAGTAACACATTAGCCTCTACTGTTTCATCACATAATCACCCTTCAAATCTTCCAAATCCGCAATGTAAAACCGTACCATTTGCATCTCGTATAATCCATCATAAATCGGAGTCTTGATTGCCTTCTTTATGACTAGCATCATAATTACATATGAAGTAATTGTGAGGAGGAGGTTTGCATGTAGTAGATGTTGAATGACAAGAAGGAGAAGTTATAAGTTTGTTGATAGATGATATCCAAGCAAGTACATCAGATTGAGCTAAGGAGATTATCTTCTGTTCATTTTTAACCTGTTGGGAATAATAGAGCAGGTTTCGAGCTTTCCACAAATACCATAGTAAGGAAAAGGTAATAGGTGGACTGGCAAATCTCCTGCACACGATTCCAATTGAGTTAGAAAGTGTAGTAGGATCGATTCTATCGTATCATATTGGGCAATAAGGGAATGATGAGTAGTGCCAGACGTTCTCCAAACTCGCTGGGAAAATGGGCAATTGAAAAAAAACATGTTTTCAGTTTCAGGAGCAGAACAACATCGTAAACAGAGATGGTGTGCGGGAATATGACGGTGGATAAGATTCTCTGAGATCACTAGAGAATGATTTTCTAAGCCAGAAAAAGTGTTTGAGTTTAGGAATGAGCATTGACTTCCATATATGGGTTGATAACAAATGAGAAATTGGCATAGGTTGAGGTGTATCAATAGAATCATGAGATAGTGTAATGGAAGTTGTGTAACCAGGCTTCACAGTGAAGAAACCATCATTAATAAACCGCCAATAAAAGGTATCAGTGCATGTATTTAGTGGTAATGGAAGTTTTCTAATGAGATAATGATCAGTCTGTGCGATACAAGCGTTTAATGCCACATCATTCCAGTGACGGCCATTTGAAGATATTAACAAACTGTCCTTTAATGAACCATTTGTATCAGGAGTAAGAGTAGGTGATCTAGCTAGCTAGCCATACAGGAAGCCAATTCACGTCGTGTAGATGTGTTTGATGACCATCACCAATTCGTTTTATAAGCCCCTCATTAAATAGTTGTGTCCCATAAATGTAAAAGTATAATTTATGGTATAAACTTTATGATTATTTGTTTTTCTTAAAGGAAAATTAATAATAATAAAAAATTAGCTTTACAAAAAAAACTATATTAAGCTATTATATGCATTAAAGTCAAAAAACTTACAAAATAAATAAATTTTCTAAAAGAATAGTGAAGTTGACAAATAAGTACAATGCTCTAAAAAAAATTCACAAAAGTGTGGAGTTGACATATAAAATTCTAATGTTGAGTCAAAAATTGTAGATAGGTAGGCTAAATGTCCATTACCCAAATGTGAAAATATGAGGAAAATTTAGTTATCAAAAGGAAGAAACTTACGTTAATTCTTGGTGATATTTTTCCATAGTCTCCCGCCATCCCGGCAAAACATCTTCCAAAAGTATCAAAATATTAAGGAAATATATTTACTAAGACAAGGCAAAAGCAAAAAAGCTAACCAGAGTCAGGCCATGCATTGGGACTATAGAATGGAAATTCCCGTTGTGGATTATTTTTGGGAGCATGGTTTCTCATCACATAATTTTCTTTCTTGCAATCCCCTGAAACCACCTATTAATTATGTTACCTCTACAAGATTTAAATTATTTTTCTATTAATTAATCACACGAACCAAGGATTTGATTATGCTCAAGCACTTGTGAATATCCTCGACGCCTTTCGTTTCCCAATACTTTCATTTTATCCTCCAAAGGAAGGGCAAAGAATTTCTTACACTGCTTGAGAACCTCGTCCTTTAACTCATCACTTATATCATGATTTATGACATAGAAAAATCCAGTATCCATACATGCCTGGAAAAATAATGAATGATCCACAATATTAAGACATATAATATACTCCCTCTGTTTTTTTTTAAAAAAATATCGTTTTATCTATCATTTTTTGTTGAAAAAATATTGTTTTAGGTTTTCAATGCAGAAATTTAATGAATTTGATTTTTCTGACCAATACAATAATTGCAGTACTTATCTATTGGTTGATTTAGAATATTAATGTTATTTTTATTGAAAACATAAATTTCTTAATTTGTATGAAAAATCTAAAATGACAATCTTAAAAAAACAGAGAAAAATATATATTATGTTAGGAATATGAACTTCTAACTAAAAATCAATGGACAATGAATAAATTGGTTCATATCCTTTATAGTTCTTCTATTCCAATATATAAGGCTTTTAACCAAAGACACATTTGAAGAAATTTTATTCTGACAAAAAACATTTATTATGCTCCAATTATTCTTCCAAGATTTTTTCAATTTCAAAGCAATGCTAAAAAACATTAATTACACAATGAAAAAAGCTTTGGTGTAATGTATAGTGAGAAAAAATTAGACTCTTAGAATTCTTTGACTTTAGTAGTTTAAATGAGTTTAGTAAAAACTGCTAGTTTAAATGAGTTTTTGCATAGAAATTGGTGAATGTCTTATTATAATTTGAATAAAAACAAAAATTCCTATAAATATTATACATTGGAACTAAAGGAGTAAGTGTTAGACCATTAGATACTCATTAGAGTATCTATTGAATATTATAATCAATATAAATGAAGTTAAGAATTTCCTTAATTTTATGTCTCCAATGGTAGAATCACATGAGTGGTTATTAGGAATTAAAAATTAATTTTTTAATTAAAGTATTTCAACATAAAAAGATGGAACCGAAACGACCCGGAACCGACATGAACCGAACCGGAACATAACCGAATTAGAAAAGTATTAATTGAGTATTTGAATTTAAGATCTGAAGGACCGGAACCGAACCGAATATCCGAAATCCGAGTCATACACAAAAAATCACGTAAAAAAAGTCAACATTCGATAAAAAAAATTAAATTTTTAAAAATATATATATATTCTGACCAATTAGGAACCGCCACATGGCAGTCCTGATACGTTGCCAAAATCACTCAACGAAGATCCGAGTCTTTATTTTAGATATCTTTTTATTATTATTTAAAATTTAGATACTTTTTAAATACAACCGATGTAGGTGGTCTTAGTTCATGTCATGTCCTCTTAAATACATCCTTCCATTTTTTTCCTTTTTTTAAGGCATAAAAAATTTTGATTAGTGCATTGCTAACTATTGGGTTGGTCCTAGATATTACATCCCAAATATATTATAATAGTGGGTGGTAACCTCCTAACAAAAATGTATGAGACTTACCTCCTTAAGAGAAATAGCTGATTCATGAAGATCAGAGTTGGCAAGATCTAAGTAGTGAAGGGATGAAACTTTGAGAGTCGAAACTTCCTGCTCAGATATGCCCTCCATCTATTCTCTTTCTCTTTTTCTGTGTTGAATTTGCCTTTTATTATATAATGGTTATGATCGTATCTGGCAAAAATCACGTTCATAGAACTATTGTTTAACGTTCATGGAGCGTAGAGGTCTATTAGTTAATACTACAAAATTCACAACTAACTTATCACTTGGTCAACATACATCATTTTTAATCACATTTTAGTCATGTGCCTTTGATAGTGTTTCGGTTAATTATATTAATATATAATCTCCTGTAAATTCCCAAAATATATACACAATTTGTTACCAAATGATTTATGTAATTTTACTAATAGTTTAAACCTCTCTTCATTTATTTATTTTTCATAGTTTCTCATATTTGTAACTAACCAAAATTTTCAATTTGACTGGTGATTTGGGAGCAAATATAACACAAAGAGTTGTTAAAAAATTAATATATATATATATATATATAACACAGAGGAGAGAGTGTTAGTTTAGGAGATATATAAGGAGTTTATAAGAGTAAATTACCTCTTGTAGAAACCAAGTGTGTGAGAGAGACTTTATGAGATGAGTTTCATTTTCATTAGATCTCTTTCTTCATATTTACAACATATATTAAAGAAAATACAGCTACAATAATAATTAACATTTTGAATTTAATGTTTTCTCTCTTTCCGAGAATCATGAATGAATATTCAGGTTCCTCAAATCTTAGGACTCCTTCTTGAATTTTTGAATTTATCGTTTTTTTTTTAATTTCTCTTATGCCTTTCTAAATTCATCTCTTGCCTACCTAAATTTTTATTTAAATCAATATTATCTTATTCAATACTCCGCCACAAGTTTAACAAAAGACATACGTAAGGTTAAGTTTGTAACCGTATAAACACACATCATTAATTAAAAACCTTAGCATAGAAAACACATAGGACAAAACTATACTAAGAGAAAACTTGCGAGTCCAAGTTTTGAATGGATTAACTCTCATTCCTTAAGACTTGTTGCTTTGGTAAAAATGTTCCCCAATTGATATGAGATTCTTGTATAACACGGAAAGATGATGCCTTGTTCCACTATTTTTCTAACCCCGTGACAATAAAATTCTATGTGCTTAGTCTTTTCATGGAACACATTGTTTGATGCAATGTGAACTGCGACTTGGTTGTTACAATGCATGATGCTAGGAGTCTTAGCTTCAATGCCTAAATCCCTTAGCAAACCAATGATCCAAATGAGTTCATTAGTGAGCTTCCTCATTACTCTATATTCTACTTTAACGCTTGAACTTGACATAATTTTTCGATGCTCGCCACCTACATTCCTCGTTCTCGACATGGAGAAAATAAATTTGTATGCATATACATGTGTACGCTGGTAGAATATGAGAAATATAAGGATGATAGAGAGAATCGATTATGAGAATGAAGACAATGGAGAAGATTAACTTGTATTAAGTTAAGAAAAACAAAGGAGGCTACAAGAGTTTATATAGATTATACAAAGTAAATTAGGTCTTCGGGTTTCTTCAAAACGGCCCACTTTCCTTCTTTTTCTTCTTCTTTTCAACACTCGCCCTCAAGCTTAGCTAGAGAATAGATGATATGACTAAGCTGGGAACATAAGTTTACCTCATTAAAAACCTCAGCAAAGAAAACCATGTGGGACAAAACTTTTACTGAGGGAAAAAGAGTAGAAACCTTCTGGTCTGGGGAACGAGTACTCATTTCCTAATGGCTAGCTTTCACACTAACTTTACCTTTATCCATTTGTCATCATTCAACTTTTAACCTCCTAGTCTTTTTGATATGGAGAGAAAGTAGCACTTCCACCATATTACTTGTGAACTATCACTTGACTTCTCAAGTTCACAAGCTTCTCTCCGAAGCTCTTTGTGCGTATTCGAAATAACACAGTTTTGCTGATGATACGTCGAGACAATAAGTTAGGCAGCTCTTTTCCACTAGATACTCAAGAGTACTCGTTTGAATATTCTAGTCCTTAATTAGGTTGGTGAGTCCAAGCTTCTCATGGATGAACTTGCATACACTTATACTTACGGCTTTGGTGAAGATATCGACCAACTGATCGGAGCTATTTGTGTAGCAAGGTAAGATTACTTTCTTTTCTACCATTTCTCTGACCTTGTGGCAATCTAACTCTACATGTTTGGTTCTTTCGTGAAACACTGAATTAGATGCGATGTGAATATCTGCTTGATTGTCGCAATGCATGGTGAGAGGATCGTTTTGGTCAACACCTAAGTCCTTGAGAAGATCTTTAAGCCACATCAACTCGGTTGTAAGCTTTCTCGTGGCTCTATATTCAGCTTCAACCGTTGATAGTGCCACAGTCTTTTGCTTCTTTAACTTTCAAGGGATTAAGTTTCCTCCTACAAAGGTACACTACCATGTCGTTGATTTCCTATCATTCTTGTCTCCTGCCCAATCTGCATCATAGTAGCCCACGATTTCTGTGTTTTTTTGCAGCCCATCCATATGCCTTGTCCGGGAGCACCTTTGAGATACTTGAGAACACTCTAAACCATGTTCCAATGGTGATTTTATTGGAACTTGCATATGTTGACTTACCTGATTCACAGCAAAATAAATATCATGTCGTCTAATTGTTAAGTAGATTAGCTTACCAACAAGTCTTCTATAGAGTGTTGGGTTTTTTGTATGGTTGATCTTCGATCCCCCCTTTTTGGATCGCTTTGTATCCTTCTTCGAGTGGAGTTTTTCAAGTTTGGAACCTAATTTACCTATCAAAGATAACAAATTCAGCGCATACTTCCTTTGAGATTGAAACAAGCCTTCCTTTGTTCTACATATTTCTATCCCAATGAAGTACTTTAGTCCTCCCAAATCTTTAATGTCAAAAACGGATTTGAGATAGAGTTTAGCGTCTTGGACACCTACCTTGTCACTTTATGTAATGATAATATCATCAACATATACAAGAATGACAACTATAATTTTTTTACTCTTTGAAGTGAACAATGACTGATCAGTTTTATGTCTCTTGAACCCTTTTTCCTTCAAGGTTGTGCTGAGTTTTTGATACCAAGATCTTGGAGTTTATTTCAGGCAATAGACAACATTCTTTAGCTTTAAAACCTTACCTGGTGAACACAAGGTTGAACACCCTGAAGGTAGAGTCATATATTCTTCTTCTTCTAGTTCTCCTTGAAGAAATGCATTCTTAACATCCATATGCCATTTCGTATCTAGTGAGAATACAACGTGTACAGTATGGAGCTTAGCTACCGGTGCAAACGTATCAAGATAGTCCTTCCCATATGTTTGATTAAAGCTTCTTGCCATAAGTCTTGTTTTAAACCTTTCAGTCTCTGTTGCTCTTGTACTTGATGGTGAAAACATACCTTGAGCTAACCATTTTATTTTCTTTAGGAAAGTCGACTTCATCCTAAGTTTCATTAACCACCATTTATTTATCTTCCTCTTCAACAGCTTATCTCCATACTTTGATTTTTATCGCTTCTTCATAAGTCTTTGGAATAAATTTTGCATCGAGTTTTTCCAAGAAGACTTGATGTTCTCCAGGAAATGATGCAAGAGAACACATATTCCTTAAATTGGATGAGCACCTGAGTTGTTGTTGTATTAGAATTTTCCGTCTTTCCATTGAGAAGAAAACTTAGGTGTAGTACTTCTTCTTAAGTTGAACCGGTTTTGGTTTGGTTTATTTCTCGGTTTCAGATTCATCTCTATCTTGAGCATGAACAACCAGATGGTATTCTGTGGATGGTATCCTATGGATGGTGTCCCGTGGATGATGTTCCATGGATGATGTTCCGTGGATAGTGTTCCGTGGATGGTATACCGTGGATGGTGTCCCATGGATGGTGAATTTTTTTCATCAGTACTTGTCTCCCCCTCATGATCAATATGGGGATGATTTTCAGCTTCTGGTATAGTCTGGAAAATAGCTTCTTCAGCGTTACTATCTTTATGTAGATCAATACCAATGTTTTTCATTAAGTTCTTGAGGTTTGTAGCTCTATCTGAGATCGATTCAGATAAGTCTTTTAGACTTCACCAATCTTTGTCTTCAAAGAACCTTGTACCTTCAATGAACTTTACATCTCTAAAGATCATGACTCATCGAGTTTGTGGAACATAACACTTATACCCTTTCTGAGTTCCTGAGTAGCCGATGAACATGGATTCGACACTCTTTAGTTCGAGCTTGTTCCTTAGATTATCTGAAATCATGATATAACACACACAACCAAACACACGTAAGTGTAAGATATGGTTTGATGTTATTGAGAACCTAATAAGGGGATAGATCATCAAAGATTTGTGTTGGTATCCTGTTAATGAGATGACATGCCGTGATAACGGCATCCAACCAAAAACGTTTTGGAAAATTTTTGTGAAACATCATGGCCCTTGTGGGAAACGAAATTCGTACTGTCGATTTCCATTAGTTACGAAAAAAATAGAGTGAACTCTAACTTTCCAGAGATCCCGAATTTCTGTGAGCCAAACATGAACAAGATCATAATACGAGAAAGACAATAAAAGTATAAAAATTAAAGAATACAAAATGGGGGAAAGAGGATTCTTATTCCGATTCTCGTGAACATTTTACAATCAAGTAGCAGTTCCAACCGTAAGAACAACCGATAAATATCCTAGAACTAACAGCAGAACTGTGAACAACCTAATTGAGTCGCAGCTCTCTAAGAACAGAATAAAAGCCTAAAAACCCTAAGTGTTTTGGTTCGGAAGGTTCAACGTGTATGTGATCTTCCTCCTCATCTCTCTTATATAGGCTTCAAGTGCAGTTCATCTTCCTTTTCTGTCTTTCGTTTTTCCGCGAAAATCTTCCTTTTCCGGTTTATTCTCTTAATCTTCTTTTTTTGGATTTCTTCTTTTCTTCACGGCTTGCAGGACAAGCTACAACTGCCATCGTACTTGGACTTTATTCTCGGTTAGAATCGCAAGTAGGCCATATCCATGTTTTAGGCCTTGTCGGACCGTTTTACGGTTTAGGCGATTTTCATGATTCTTACCGAGGAACCGAGGTTCAATACGATGATACGATCGAGACTTTGCGGAGAGATTATATCAACCGTGCGAGTGAGATAACATCGACATTTAAGTATAATCGTTCTCATTTTACATGATCAACAAAGACGATTGTATCTTTACAACCGTTCCGAGGAAAAATGATTTTAATCGTGTAGCTAGGATAGCCTTTGTTGTTTCTACAAAATATTAATTTTTTATACGATAAATTCTATACGAGAAGATTTCACGATTCTTCCGCAAGTCACATGAAATAATCGTATAACTCACGAGGTTCTCGGTACTTGGGATAATCAGATCTGTTATATGATTACTTCAGGACATATGCAATTTTTATAGATTTTAGCCACAGAACTCAACGGAACCTCGGAATAACACAAAATGAGAGACGAGATGCAATCAACTCACCACTGGCGAGCTGAATTTGCACGAGCCAGCTCACCAATCGGCAAGTTAGATTCGTGAGACTGAATGTGCGTCGTTCAGCTTGCTGGCGAGCTGGTCGTGTGTCTCGTGCACGTGTTTTTGAGTATAAATGATGTCTGGAGCCCAATGCGTTTATCGGAAAACCCTGATTTACTTGTCGTTGTTCCGAATCTGCTGTGGTTTTTAGTCTTCCGCGAAGATAGGCTGTAAACGAACCATCTTTCCTCGTTAAAACTTAGTGATAGAAAAACCCGATGGAAAAAACCTTCTCGACTAAGGAAAAAAGAGTCCAAAGGTGGCTACTCGGATGTTCAACGATCGCTGCACATATCCTCCTAGATATACTTCCAGAGGTTTGGTAATTTTGATCGAGACGTGTAGTCCTGGTGACTGGTTAAGGCGTTAGTTTCTTCATGACTGTTTTTGATCCCAACAGTTAGCCCCCCAGCATGTGAGAATATTCGGAATGTTCTCGATAGGTTTTATGTTTGATAAGTGGGCGGAACTAACGAATTAAAGGGTCCGAGGATGAATAGTAAAAAACTTTCTTATAAAATGGAGAAGTTACCTTTTCAATTTTCACTTATCCATTCCTCAAGCAATTCTCAAAGGTAAAAATTTATTTTTCTTTCTTTAACTCTTTCAATTCTTGTCATTCTTCTTTTCTTTATTATGGATTTGAGAACGAGAGTTGCAGCGAGTGCATCGCCATCGATTTTTGATCCCGAAAGCCTTCAGATGCATGATGGAGGTGTCGTACCGCCGGTTAATTTTCTCTGGTATTCGATCGAGCCGCAGAAGTTGAAAGATACTTTCAAGATACATGTAGTCGCGATGCTCTGCCTCTGGAGTCGTGGTGTCTGATAGGTTCTGGTTTTAATTCCTAAATCTACACTGCAGAGAACATATCTTTCTAGTATAGTAAAGGGTCGAATCCCACAAGGACCATATAGTGCGACTCTCAGTTAAAATCGATTCTAGCTAAGGAAAAAAAAAATAAAGATTGTTTTCCGAACGAATGAAAATTAAAGCGAATAATTAAAAAACGAATGTAAACAATGAAATAAAACGCTAGGCGATAGAGAAATTCTGCAGGTATTCAGGTTTGAAGTTTAGGTTGACAAGCAAGATTAACAAATGAAATAGTTCTCAAGACGACAATAGACTAATCTCCACCCGAAGTATTATATCTCAATGATAGAATTGCTAGAAATAAAGACTAACCTTCTCCCGAAATCTTAGGTCTCTAAATTAAACAATTAAATCATGCAGTGATTACAGATTTGATATGTTCATAAGCATCAAAGACAATACTCTCGCAAGCATATATACTTATTCATCTAGACTATGTGAGATTAAATAAACCAAATACCTTGTATTTATTAACCTAAAATCATGAACTAGGTGAATAACCTAATTCAAGAAATGATAACAAATCTAGACTAAGAACCTAACAAATTGATTCCATTAAAGTCAAACCCTAACCATCAAAACCTGTTTTCCCTATGAAATCCCTAAAACCTAACAAAGAAACTACTCAGACATAGCCAAGCAATCAACAATCATCAATAAAGAAAGCATATTCAAAAACCAGAATTAATAAAATAAGAGAGTTCAGAATTATTCTCCAAATATAGGTGTCAGGATTCGTTTCTCTCAGAAAAGCTCTCAAAAGTAATGGTAAAACTGAATTGTGTTGTGTTCGTTTTTATTCTCTAGCTTATATATAGTTCAAAAAGAATAAAAAGAATATAAAACCTAATAAGGAAAACCAATGATAAGTCTTGAGGACGGAAACGTCTTTTTGGAAATCTTCAAGTAATCTCGAGCATATGGATCGATCGATCCAAGTGTGGATCAATCGATCTGACGTCCTTCACATCACAGATCGATCAATCGATCTTAATTTCTGTAACTTTGATAAGCTTATGTATCGACTGATCTCCACATAGATCGATCGATCTACTTCCTCACGTGTTGCACATGTTTCTTCTGCGAGATAGCTTGACCAGTATTCAGTAAAATCTCAATGGATTGACCTTAAATAACTTTCATATGAAAGCTAACTCACATGGCCAGTTTGAGTCAAAATCTCATATCATTCCATTCATAGCAACATCTCCAAATTTCGAATTTTGGCTCTTCTGCTGAACTCTACTTCTGCATTTCTCAAATTGCATCCATTTTGTGCATAAATCCACATTTTTGCTCCAGAACGTTCAAAACACCTAGACACATGAAAATATGCCAAAAACACAAGGAAAATACTCGAATGATGCCAAATAGCAAGTATAAATACCCACTAAAAACATCAAAATCGAGTGATATCAATTCCCCTAGACTTAGATCTTTGCTTGTCCTCAAGTGAAGCAAGACCCTATATAGAGAAAAGGTTTTGAAACCACACAGGAACTCTCAGAATCTCAGCAACCTCTAGCATAAATATCAAAACTTAAAATACACCGATCCTAAACAACCACTATGAAATAATTGTTTACCACCACATAACTAAAAGCATGTTTCCTACTCTAAATCCAACATCAATCAAACCATCAAGTCATCTCAACTAGCTCATTAAGTTCTATTCAATTAAAACAGATGCATCCTTACCTATGGGATATCGATTCAATACGCATAAGCACCTCTTCTGTCAAAATGCCCATACCAAACAGAGCATCAATCGACTTCTGGTCCGGACCCTTTTTCTCCCTTTCTCACTTCTTTTTTGTTTTCTCTTTTTATTACTGCTTTTCTTTTTCTTTTCTTTTTTGTATTTCTGCGGATTTCTTTTCTTTTTACTTTTTAAGTAGACGGCAATTCGTTGGGGTTGACTACTGACTTCTAGGTCACGCTTTCAACCCTTTTTCTTAACCGTTTTTTTATTTATTTATTTTCCGGAGGGAGAGAGAGAGAAAGGATTCATATCATACTGAAAGAACTTGTCAGTTTTACAGAACAATGAAGAGCAAGGCACTTAGCTTTCAAAGTATCTTACCACCACAAGCAAGAGAAATTAAGTTCAAATTAAATCCTATCATGGAAGAGGTAGTTAGCGAGTATTTGACTGTGCTCATTCACGCGAAGAGAATGCGCAAGGCGCTCATGTACTACTGATATATTACGTTTTTAACACATTTTATCTCTTATTTTGCATATATTCTAAGTAGTTTTGCATTGCATATACGTTATTTTACCACACATTTGCATTGTATTTCATTTGTTCAGGTATTAGAAGTGGAGGAACCAAGAACGTGGATCAAAGCAGCTCAAAAGGTTCAAGAAAAGATGGAAATGAGTTGTACCGGTTTAATGTACCGGTTTGGGCAAACCGATACAGACGAAGAAGGAGCATATCAGTTTAATGTATCGGTTTGGAAAAACCTGTACGAGCAAAAAGCAAGAAACCAGAGGCTAAGCATCATGATGGTGTACCGGTGTGCCTAAACCGGTACACACGATGAAAACGTATACCAGTTTGGCCAAACCGCTACGGCTTGGAAAAAGACAGCCTTGGACTTTCCCCTTTTGGTTTAAACCCATTTTTAATTGGGTTAACCCAACTGTTTATGGGTTAACCCAAGACCTTTTTAGGATGCTATTTAAATATTTTTACCTAATTTTTAGGGATCTTATCTCATCTTTAAGCTTTATTTTCTAAGAACACTTTGAAATCTTTTGATTCTTATTTTCCATTTTGAGTTTGATTTATTGCTTTGTATTGCTTTTATTCTTATAAAATCTATTTCTAATCATGATTCAACACATATCTAGTCTTGGATCTTGTGTTTTCTCTATGATTAGTGACTAGTCCTCTTTAAGCAAATGGTTAGGTATATTAGAGTGATTAGGTGATGGAATGTGATGTTTAGGTGTGTAATTCATAAATCTTCATGTATTTGATGTTTTTAATACTAGATTTGACTTGATTAATTGAATCTAGATCATAGGATGAATAGTGCTCGGAAGATGTTTGATGAAATGCCGGAACCAATCATTGCATTCTAAATGAGGTCTAACCAAGGGATTTGTGTTAGTTAGTTTAGTGGTTTAGCATAGATTAGATCTTAATGTTTCATAATTATGTGATTATCCAAGGGATTGTCTTAATTGCATAATTAGGGAAAGGATTAGTTCCATGAAAGTGGATTAGTCTATTTATGGAATCTTAGACCAATGATTAGCTTAATAGTTAGTATTGAACATCACATAATAGTTAATTTCAAGTTTTAAATTCTGTTGACTTTTGTTAATTGTTGTTGACTTTTGAGTTGTTGACTTTTTATTGACTTTCTAGTTTATGCATGTTTGAATGTTTGAAACCATCCAAACCTTATTAGCTTAGACTAGACATAATTCTAAATGGATTAGTGTGTTAGAATTTACCTGAATTTGGTTAATATCTTAAGTACTATAATGTTGAATGATAGCTTTGTTCGTTTGGGCCTGATCACTGATGCCGTTGTCGCCCCTCTTAGTTTATGCTCGGCTAAAAAGCAGAGTCTTTCTTGTTTTTGACATCCCAGATTGCAGAAATTCCGTGGGGCGTTGGGAACTTGATGCCTAGGTAGTAAGTTGAAAGAACTGCTTTCATGGAGTTCAGCAGATGACTACAATCACGTTGTAAATGGCAGGATGATCGACTACTGCAAAATCGACGATTTTAGTGACTTATTTCGCCATGACGGGAAGTTGAATTGATCCAAGGATCATGGTAGTTGTACCGGAGAATCCAGTGAGCGTTTTGGCGTGGGAGTAACTTCAGTTAGCTTGATTCATATTCTATTTAGCGCATCGTGGAAGATCACGTTTAGGGTGCTTCTTGTGTCAATGAGGACTCGCGCAACTATGAGATATTTTATGAAGAAATCGATTACAAGAGGATCGTTGTGAGGAGTGTCGAGTCGGAAGAAGCGAATAGGAGATGGTCAGGCCTTTTGGGGCTCGTTTTGGCCTTTTGATGATAGGCCTTGATTGCGGAAACGCTATCCTGGCTGTATTTTGACCCTCTGATTATCATATTTACTCGACGGCGGTTTATATCGCCGATTTTATCCTTAGGTTCTCTTTCGCGTTTCCCTTATGTTCTGGAACCCTGGGGTGCATTGTTTCTCGGTGGTGCCTGTTCTGGCTTAGGTGGCCGGTTTGAATCTTTGAGGAGATCGTTTATGCTGGAGATGTCTGTTTTCTGTCACGCGAGTAACTTTGTTGTTAATCTTGCTCCGAGTACTTTGCAGTTTGCCGTGGAGTGACCTTTGGTCTGATGGAACTCACATAACGAATTTTCTTCGTAAGAGGTGTTTCGAGTCCATCTATTACCTGACGTCTTCCCTCCTTCGGATGATGGATTGATCCCGTAATTATATGCTCCTTGGAGATTTTCCCTCGTGATAGACGTATTTGTCGTTGCGAGGGTTCTTCTTTTTTTATTTATGCTCTAAGGGAGCGTCTTTGGTAGATGATTTCGTCGGTTTAGTCTTTTGCAACAGAACTTTCATCTCTTCTTCGATGTTAATAAAATTCATGGCTTTGTGTAAGTGCATCCTGGATTGTATGCGGTTTTTAGAGGGCTAACCACGTTCTGAACTTGGATATGTACCAGAGAGTTTTGCGGAGTGCATCTATGGCTACTTTGTCACTGATGCCGTTGACTTTCAATACTATGATCTTGAATCGTTTCATGAAAACTCAGAGCGATTCATCCTCTTTCTGAGCGAGACTCCAAAGATTGACGTCAAAGGTTTCCCTATCCATGAACATATACTGTTTGAGGAATTCTGAGGAGACTTGTCGGAAGCTTGCAATGGAGTTTCACTTTAGTCGAGAGAACCACTCGAGGCTGCCCCGTGGAGATGTTCGACGAAAAGAAGGCAAAAACTTGCGGCTTTTTCTCCTTCAATTAGTTTTGACCTTTCCATCGCGATCTGGAAAGTTTGAAAGTGTGCTTTCAGATCGGTGATGCCACCATACATTAGGATTTTGATCTTTCCAGGATCGGAAATTCGGGCGCTAGTTATACGAGCCGTGAATGGAGTTTTCCGTGCCTCTTCAAGGAGTCGGTCCATTTCTGGGGCTACGTTAGTGACATGGTGAATCTACGATTTCACCGCTTGCATCTCAGCAATGGTTTTGGCAAGGGATCTGCGGAGATCGCGAATTACTCTGGAATCATTTTCCATTGACTTATGAGCATATCGGTGTTTGTTACGCATGATTCAAGCCTGTTCCTCAGCTTATTTCTCTTGCTCGACCCATAATACATTTTTCTCTTCCTCAGTCATGGGTTTATCAAATCGGGGATTTTGTCGAGTCGATCGATCTCTAGCCCTTCAGGGGTGTATATCAGCATCTTCATTTGATTCTTCGGACGATTCATTGAGCTCCATACTGACTCGTTCGACTTCGACATCCTCTGTTTCCTCACCGATAGGTGGGAGTTTGTTGGTGGTTTTGAGCGTAGCATCGGGAGTTATCTTGTCAGGATTCTGTCCTAGAGGCTCCTTCTGCGTGTTCCACGTCCCGTCATGCGGGGTCATGAAATCGAGTTTTCTTCCATGAAGTTTAGTAGTTCCGCGCGAGAGAATAGCTCTGGTTCTTACGGTTAAGGTTTCTACCTATTTCGCAAGAGACCTAGTTAGCTTGTCTTATTCTTCTGACTTATTTTTGAGAACCGTGAACATCTTCTTAATTTCCTCAAACACTGCAGTGTTTGTATCGGTGTTGACTCCAGTGACGTTCATCGGCAGAGTTTGCTCATTGTTTTCATGCGGCGGAAGATCGTTGCAAGACGGTTGGTTATTCTGAATTTTAGTAGCCATGCATGAACTTGCGGTTTGACGTAAAAGAAATATCTTGTCCCCTCCTTCTAGCGCCAAAATGTGGGAAACGAGATTCGCACTATCTATTTCCATTAGTTACGGAAAATCAGAGTGAACTCTAAGTTTCCAGAGATCCTGGATTTCTGTGAGTCAAACGGAAACAAAATCAGAGTACGAAAATAAACGAAAGAGTACAAAATAGGGGAAAAGAGGTTTCTTATTCTTAATCTCGTGAACGTTTTATAATCAGGTGGCAATTTTGGTTGTAAGAACAATTGGAAACGCCCTAGAACTAACAGCAGAAACTGGGAACAACCTAATTGAGTTGCAGCTTTCTAAGAACATAATAAAAGTCTAAAACCTCTAACTTTATGGTGTGTAGAATGTTCCACCTGTCTTGTTTCCCCCCTTCATCCTTCTTATATAGATTCCTTGCTTTTCCATTTTCCTTTTCTGATCCCCAATTCTTTAGCGGAAACTTTCCTTTTCTTTTGCGAAAACTTTCCATTTCCGAATTGCTTCCATTTCTCAATGTCTTGCGCAGCAAGCTGTGACCGTCATCGTACGTGGGCCAGATTCTTCCCTAGAAACATAAGTGGACCATTCATCGCCTTTTAGGACTCATTGGACCATCATGCGTTTTAAGAGATTTTATGATTCTTGTCGGACAATTGGTCTTTCGTGCTTCGATACGATATGGGCCTTATGACAAATTGACCATTACCGCTTCGTATGATTAAAAGATACGAACATATACTTACGATCATTCTGGAGAATAATACATTTGATCGTTTAGCCATTTTATACGATTCGAAACTTATATGCGAGGACTCCCGAAACTTTCGTGATCTGTAAGGAATAGTCGTATGGTCGTGATATCCATACGAAGAGAATAAGTTTTACAATTTTAGTCGCAGAATTCCAACGGAATCTCGGAATGATACGAAACAAAAGATGAAGGGTTTGAGACGAAATTAACTCATCAGTTAGCGAGCTGAGTGTGCATCATTCAGCTCACCAATTGGCGAGCTAAATACGCAAGAAAAGTTGGCGAGCTAAATATGCAAGATTCAACTCGCCAGTTGGCGAGCTGAGTTCATAAGTTACAGCTCATCGGTTGGTGAGCTTGTCGTGTGTTTTGCGTCTTCGTGTGTAAGCGATGTACAGAGCTCAAGCTATTTTTCGGAAAATACTTTTCGTCGTTCCGATTTCATCGTAGCGTCTTTAGTTTTCCGTGATCATCGGTCATAATTGAACCATCTTGCCTCGTTAAAACCTTAGTGATAGGAAAATCTGATGGGACAAAACCTTCTCGACTAAGGACAAAAGAGTGCAGAGGTGGTTACCTAATTTTCTGACAATCGTTTCGTGTCTCTTCCGAAACGTATTTCCGGAATTTTAGTGGATATGTTTCATTGGTTGGAATCACAATGATTCGGTTGAAGCATTAGTTTCATCGTAACCACTTTTGACTCCAACAAATGATATGCTTAAGCTAAACAAAAGAGACTAGCTATGATAGAATGCTCAATTTGAATTAACCTCATTGTCTCTGTTAATCCTTGAAATTGTATCTAAGCTTGGAGATGTAGGAGTTGAATGATTCATTGTTATTGGATGTGTATAGTCTTGTTCTAATTTCTTAAAGTTGAATTATAGAATCATGATTGTGTGTTGAACTGAGAGTGTTGAATATTTTTGATTGATTTAGAAGTCTTTCTTGAACTTGATAAAATATTGGATGAATTTGCATTTTTAATAATGATCACCAATTTTGTAGGATAACCTCATGACACCAAAGAAAAAGCCAACGAGAGAAGAAAGAGGAAAATACATAGCGGTAGATGACGGAACCAAGAAAAGAGCAAGACCGTGAAGTATGATTAGCAGTGGCGGGATCACTATCAACGAACCTACGGGTAGAAACTCGCGGACGAGTCATAATGCGGCACAAAACCAACCCGATGTCAATGAACCGACCTTGCCTCAATGCTAGATTTGACTTTCTCCTTTTGGTTTAAACCCATTTTTAATTGGGTTAACCAAACTGTTTATGGGTTAACCCAAGGCCTTTTAGGATGCTATTTAAACATTTTTACCTAATTTTTAGGGATCTTATCTCATCTTTAAGCTTTATTTTCTAATAACACTTTGTAATCTTTTGATTCTTATTTTCTATTTTGAGTTTGATTTATTGCTTTTGATTGCTTTTCTTCTTCTAAAATATATTTCTAATCATGATTCAACACATTTCTAGTCTTGGATCTTGTGTTTTCTCTATGATTAGTGAGTAGTCCCCTTTAAGCAAATGGTTAGGTAGATTAGAGTGATTAGGTGATGGAATGTGATGTTTAGGTTTGTAATTCATAAATCTTCATGTATTTGATGTTCTTAATGCTAGATTTGACTTAATCAATTGAACCTAGATCATAGGATGAATAGTGCCCAGAAGGTGTTCGACGAAATGCCGGAACCAATCATTGCATGCTAAATGAGGTCTAACCAAGAGATTTGTCAATTAGTTTAGTTGTTTAGCATAAATTAGATCTTAATGTTTCATAAATATGTAATTATCCAAGAGATTGTCTTAATTGCATGATTAGGAAAATGATTAGTGCCATGAAAGTGGATTAATCTATTTATGGAATCTTATACCAAGTATTAGCTTAATAGTTAGTATCGACCATCACATGAAACCATTTGATCACCCAAATCAATAACATATACCATTTGCTTAGTCTTTTATTGTTCATTTCAAGTTTTAATTTTGTTGACTTTTGTTAATTGCTGTTGACTTTTGAGCTATTGACTTTTTATTGACTTTCTAGTTTATGCATGTTTGAATGTTTGAAACCATCCAAATCTTATTAGCTTAGACTAGACATAATTCTAAATGGATTAGTGTGTTAGACTTTACCTGAATTAGTTGATATCTTAAGTACTATAACGATGAATGATTAGACTTAAGTATTTGCTTAGATAAGTGCCCAGGAGTAGCATGGGGATTAGCATGGGGATTATCCAATCTTTATCAACTACTTGGTGCCCAGGAGTAGCATGGGGATTATCCAATCTTTCCAGAATAAGCTTTCGCACTGGAATGAGCGTTATTTCTTCGTTTGGATAAGTAGCGCTTCCGTCGAAGAGGGTTTTATACCACTTGTTAGACAGAGATGGGATCGATACGGTGTCGTGACTAGGTACTCGAATTTCCTGTTTCTTTTGGTCGGCATCTAACAAATTTCCCCTTTTTCTTTGTTGTTGTACAATTCCTGACCCCTTTCCCTCGTATCCGGAAAATATACTTATCATTAGATATCTCTTCCAAGGCGGACCAGTTCATTGGGGGGGGGNTGGGGGGGGGGGGTATTATTCGCCGCAACGAGTATGAAACATTGTCATTTATCACAATGCTCGTGCCTTCCCCGAAGTCGTTATCGAGGATGTAGAGCCAGCGATGGAAAAGATTACTCCGTACAAGCTGTCTGCCGAGAGAGAGAGAGAGAGAGAGAGAGAGAGAGAGAGAGAGAGAGAGAGAGAGAG
>OVBE01004743.1:13003-23204 GCA_900406425.1 Iberis pinnata | reverse complement strand
CACTTTTGTTCATACATTCTAATCAAATCGGGTGTGAGGGAAATCTTGCTCTCACAAGCTATAAGATACAGTCCAAGATTTTGTGCCAACGACTTCAAAAAGTGTTACCGTTGATAATTTCTGAAACTCGGTCAGCTTTTGTAGCTGGGCGTTCCATTGCTGACAATGTGTTGTTGGCACATGAAGCTTTTCATGCTTTACGGACTCAATATAGTTGTTGGAAAGGTTTTTTTTGGCAATAAGACTTATATGAGTAAAGCCTATGACCGAGTAGAATGGACTTTTCTGCAATAGTTACTTGATAAACTTGGATTTTCAAATATATCGATTGAGTGGATTATGTCCTGTGTTTCCACTGTCACATATAGTTTTTTACTCAACGGCACACCGAAAGGCCATATCAAACCCACCCGAGGGCTTCGTCAAGGAGATCCCCTTTCTTTGTACCTTTTTATTGTTTGTACAAAAGTTCTTATTGCGAACCTTCACAAGGCAGAGGTTGCAGGGAAGTTGACGATAGTCTATTTTTCTGTCGAGCTACTTGGCACAATGTCAGGAATTGGCTACTATACTATCACACTATGAAANCTTGGTACAATGTCAGGAATTGGCTACTATACTATCACACTATGAAAATGCATCGGGTCAAAGAATAAATTTAGAAAAATCAACAATTATTTTTGGCGCTGCTAGTCCCAGTTCAGGATCACTTTTTGTTAAAACAAAGGTTAGGAATCTATGTTGATGGAGGTCAAGGAAAGTATTTNAATGCATCGGGTCAAAGAATAAATTTAGAAAAATCAACAATTATTTTTGGCGCTGCTATCCCAGTTCAGGATCACTTTTTGTTAAAACGAAGGTTAGGAATCTATGTTGATGGAGGTCAAGGAAAGTATTTGGGTATCCCTGAACAACTACAAGGGTCAAAAGCGCAAGGTTTTACGTATGTCCGGGATCGCTTAAACTCCCAAATAAATGGATGGTCAGCTTGTTTCCTATCGATAGGGGAAAGAAATTCTTATTAAAATGGTTGCTCAAGCTTTGCCAACTTGTGTCATGTCTTGCTACAAGCTTCCTCTATCGTTAATTACAAAGTTAACAAGTGCCATTGCAAATTATTGGTGGTGCAATTCTACAAATTTCAAAGGAATTCACTGGGTTGAATGGCAAAAACTATGCTTACCAAAGAAATAGGGAGGTCTTGGTTTTCGATCTCTGCAGCTGTTCAACAAAGCTTTTGGCAAAACAACTTTGGAGGATGTACTCTTCACCCGATACACTACTTTTTCATATTTTCAAAGGACGTTATTTTAGGGACACTTCTCCCTTCCAAGTGGATTGCCAGAAGACCATCATATGGTTGGAGAAGCATATAGGAGTCTAGACCAGTATTATCACTTGGGTTGAGGCGGATTATCGGAACATGAACTGATACGAAGGTTTGGCAGGACACATGGTTACTGGTAGCGAAGCCCTGCACGGCAAGGAGTATCACTCCCATTATTGACCCATATATGTGTGTCTCAGAGTTGTTGGTGGCCAACACCACGAGATGGAATCTACCTCTTCTTTCACGATTATTTCAGAAAACAGATATACCTGTTATTTTTGCGATACGACCTTCCTTATCTTTATCAGATTGGTACTGTTGGCATTACACGAGATCTGGCTCGTATACAACGAAATCAGGGTATCAAATCGCTTTGGCCCAACAGAATGATCAATCGAATAGTTGGCCTGAACAACCGTCAAAAACACCTCTCAATGAAATGGTCTGGTCTTTGCCTGTGCCATTAAAGTTAAAAAATTTTCTTTGGCAAGTTATTTCGGGAGCGATAGCAGTCAAGGTACAACTTTACAAGCGTAAGTTGCGTATGGAGGACTTTTTTGAGCGATGCGGGAATGAGTCGGAATCGATAAACCATGCTCTTTTTACTTGTCTGCTTGCACTGCAATGTTGGGCATTAGCATCCATACCTACATTTCCTGGGAATTTCCCGATAGGACATTTATTTCAGAATCTGTTCTATTTATTATCTGGTGCAAAAAAGAATCTTCAGTGAAGGATGATTTCAAATCTTTCCCTTGGATGATTTGGTATATATGGAAAGCAAGAAATGCTTGATGCTTCCAAAATTATAAGTGGGAACCCCTGATAGTGTAGCGCTTGCTCTGAGGAAAGCAAATGAATGGTTCCAAGAAAATTTGGATCCCGAACTAGAACGGTTTTCCAGTAACAATGAAATATGGGATACAATATCTTCTTCCACCAAGTTGTTGGGGATGTGTAGTATTGATGGGTCCTGGAAGATCAGGGAGCCTATTAGTGGCGTAGGCTGGCATTTTATGTCTCTAACTAGAGATTTGGAATTGATGGGATGTGTAGGGATCCGCTCTGGTATTTCACCTCTTCACACAGAGTTTTTAGCGCTCTTATGGGCGCTTACATGTCTCAACAGAATGGGGCAGGATTGTCATACGTTTATTACTGATTCCACTGAGTTCCTTCAAATCCTTGCTAATCCATTGGATTGGCCTGCTTTTGCGGCAGAGATAGCAGAATTTCAGAATCTCAAGAATTTATTTCCGAGCTTCAACCTCATTCACCGACGAAGAATATGGAATATAATAGCAGATCGGCTAGCCAGATTCGCTAGAGAGGAGAATGTTTTATCTTCTATGTTGGTTCTATCCCACCTAGTGGTCTAGTGGGTGCTTTGTAACTTGTAACTTATTTTAATTCTATTGCTTTTATGTTGTAAAAAAAAAAATCAAATCCTCGAGAAAAAATCGAACATACCGGAAGCCAGAGTATTATGCAAACATATTCCACTAATGCCAACAAAGTAGAAGAGGTACTAAAACTATTACCATCTACCAGAACTTTTTAAACGACATTGGAAATCTTGCTTCCTATTTTCTCACTAGGAATCAAACAACTTCTGAAGTTTAAACAATAAACTTTGACTATGAGGCTAAATGGAACACCGAAGGGAAGATCTTATCACAAATGCCAACGCCAAAAAAGAGAAAGCAACCTCATTAAGACCTCGCTTCAAATATGAAGGATGAATCTTGCGGAGGAGAACAAAAGCTGTCTAAGCAGCTCATCTTTTAACTAAAAAGATGAAGATAGCGATCCTCAAAGACCGGGACAATACCAACAGACCAAATGGCTACAACAAACCAAGACCCATTAGCACTGTCAGAATTTTCAAGCCTCAAAAGCAAGCAAAAATAGAGAAACTACATAGATAATATATCATGGATAAGCGATAAAACAACTGAAATGAAAGGACCAACATTCAAAGGAAGCCAACTCGATCCAAGATTAAACTGAACCCAACCATGGTCAGAAACAAGGTAAACAACCTTTACCCTAAATAGAGAAAACCAAAAACGAACCTTAGTAGCGAAAAGAAAGTATCGAAACCCTCACCAACCACTTGGAAGCCCGGAGAAGAGCCACGCCGAGTAGATATAGAGACACCAAGCCAAGAGATATCATAGAGTACAACGTTCAAGACCCCATATGAGAAAACTGCCGGAAAACAGTGGAAGGTCTCCTCACCACCGAAGAAAAAGACATTTATGGATACTACACCGTTGACGCATAGCCCGACACCCTCCACCTTAAATGCCAAAAAGTTGCACCACCGCGAGAATCACCATGAAACCAGCGATTATCAGGAGTCGAGTCACCAACACAACCGAGAAAGAAAACTAAGGATATATAAAAGGAAGATAAACCAGAGAACTTGAAGTCGGCGTTGGAAGAATTGTCGGCCGACAAATCTAGCCAATGTGATAAATGGTGACACTATTTTAGCAAAAGAGAGGGGAGTGTTTAAAATCCCTACAAAATAATAATAAGTTTAGTAATCTAAATCATATCATTTTCTCCTGAGGTCGGTTATTCATTACTCCTTAAAACTTTTTATTATACCATTATATGGTTGTATTTAGCATATAATGGTTTTTTTATTACCCATATAATATAGTTTGTATCCCGTATGAAATAACTTTTTGATTAATATAATATTTGACGGATAAAAATTGTTTTTACCACTATGCAGATGACATGTGCATAAATTTTCGTAATCCAACGAGTGAAATAATCCCAAAGATATAAATGTTGGTGTCAAAATCTTCTCAGTAAAATTTTGGCTTAACTAGTGATATTGCATCTCCTAACCCGATACGTATTATCCCCATAGGAATTAGCCGAGAGTATTTCCACCTGAGTACATTTAGGGGGTGTATTCAATCTAACATATGAGAGGATTTGAGAGGATTTATATTAAAATGAAAAATTCATTGTTATTCAAACAAGAATTTTAAAAAGTCACATGAAATCCAGTGTTATTGGAAATATTTTAATTTGTGGATTTTGAGTGACTTGATGGTGTTTTAGTGGAGTTTCTTTGTTAAATATACAAAGTTTCAAATCCCTTGGTTTCATGTAGATTTGTAGAGAGTTTTATAATAAGTCACATGAACTTCTCCAATTTAACTAAATCCTTTAAAACTCCACGAAACATAAAATCACTTCAAATTCTCTCAAATGTCATACTGAATACACCCCCCCCCCTTTAAAAAGCGTCTGAATACCGAACGTGTGATGTGACCGATAGCGAATTGGAAACAACATGAGCTGGAAATGACGGAGTCTCAATCGTTCCAGGATACACCTAGATCGTGGGAACGAAGAAGTAAAAACTTAGCGGATAATATCGGAACAGAATCCTGAAGTGTCCGGAAGCCATAGCAGGAATCGGAGCCGAACCCAGGAGTATAAATAGAAGTATCAAGAGAGAGAAGATCTTTTTCACTTTTTACTCAAGCATATTTCTTGTACGTGAGCTCAAGTTTTAGAGAAATTCTATTGATTAATAAAAATCTCTTTGGCATAAATTTGAGTGTGATAGTTCTTTATTAAGACGAAAATCAATGAATTCCTCATTAAGATTTAGATAAATTAACTTTGTGGATTTTATCATCCAAAAATTGGTGCCATCTGTGGGGAATCCAAAGATTTTCTAGCGCACAAGAAACACTGACCAGATCCATCGCTGTCATGGCCGAAAAACAACTACCACAACTAGAAGGATACACTAGCACGAGCCAGGCACTCCGCCATTCCATGCAATTCATGTCCGAGACGTTGGAGATGCAAGACGCCGTGAATCATTCCCTTTTCGATCAACTTGAAAAAATGGCAAAAGATTCCGCATTTCAAACCAAGGTGATCACCAAGCGCCTCGACCAGGCGGTCCGAGCACGTCGACGATCACTCCGGACTTCAGCCCGACGATATCCCATCTTCGGGTAACATTTCAAGAGAATGATGTTCACTCCAACCCCAAACTCAGTCAGGACACATGCACACTGCTCCAACACCCCCAAAAACCCCACCGACTGACAACCCCCCGAGGAACACTCCATTCCAAAGCAAAATAGTCTCAGGACGACCACAAAAAATCAGATCATACCGAACATGCCGAGGACTCTGGCAACAAGCTGGACTGCATAAACCTATTTGAGAGATTAGACGGAGAATCCGACGAGTACGAGGAGGACTACCGCAACCCCTCTTCCCAGCCAGATAGGCGACCTCAACCTTCGATCCGAGAGATCCAAGAGATGAAAAACTCTTTCTAAGAGGCTGTCCGAAAAATGAACTCTATGGTTCACCAGACAATCAATTTGGCTCCCGAGTTGGACCGACTAATGAAGGAAACACTTTGGAGCACATATGCCCTGCACATAAAAAGTGCCAAAGTACAAAACCCTAGGAAATCAAAATCCCTTTTACAAAGGGAAAACAGACTCCAACGCGTACATGACAGCCTTCCGCATATTGGTCGACCGGGCAAAATTCGATGAACATGAAAAAGACGCAGGATACTGTCAACTCTTTAGTGATACCCTCCAAGAACCAGCGCTCACATGGTTCTCCCGACTGCCTGAAGGCTCGATCCACATTTTTAACTACATGAGTTTGATGATCTTGAAACATTAAACGATCTACATTAAGAGAGATATCTCATACGCTGATATGCAGAGCATGACCTAATGGCCCAATGAACCCCTCTGGCAGTTCATTGACCGATTCAAATAGGTGATATCTCGAGTGGTGGTCACCGACAACACCGCCATTGCGGCCCTCAAAAATGTCGTATGGGAGAGTTAGAATTCTGAAAGGACTTGATCTTAAACCCTCCAGTGACTATTGACGACACGCTACACAAAAGAAAGGTCTTTGCACGAAAAAAGAAGACCTAATCGAAATGCAAAAGCAAAGTAGGGAGAAAAGTTTGGCACCTTATACGGGCACCTCAAGACGTCCTTCCCCAGTAGGGAACCAAAATTTCTACTCCGAAAGACCCAAAAGCGGTCCTTGGAACCAATGGAAACGGTCGGAGGAGCAGGGAAATTCAAAGAAGAACTGCGATTACCACAACCAAGATGGTCATTCAACCAAGGAATGTAGAAGTTTCAAATCGTTTCAAGATGGAGGAGCAAGGAAATTCAAAGAAGAACTGTAATTACCACACCCAAGATGGTTATTCAACCAAGGAATGTAGAAGTTTCAAATTTTCCTCTTCAATAAATCCAAATCGGGCGAGCTAGTAGAACCCTGCCAGAATGACATAACAAACATGCAACCCGACGCAGGTGTGGACGCAGGAATCCAAAAAGTAAATTTATAAATATGTTTTTCAGAGGAATTTAACATTTTTTGTCTTAACAAGGAAAAAACAACAACTCAAATTTGTGTGTAATGGACATTGTATTGATCAAGAACGAGATAACTCTAAGCTTTTGTTTACATATCACAAGAGAATATGTAAGTAAAGTTCAAAAAATGGCCAAAAGATCCTCTTTGCCCTGTTAACCTCCCTATTTATACACTTGAGATCGACTCCAATTCTAGCTGAGGCTTTCGGATACCTCATACTTCTCTTTCAATTTTCTTGATGTGTCTTCGCCTCCTCATTTCCATGATCTTTTCGTATCCCAGAAAACTCAGAACTATTTGGACTTGGTTGTTACTTGTTCGGGCTGCGTTCATATCGACCTCGATCTAGCTATGCGCTGGGTACTATGTTACTTTCTTAGTATACTCAGGTGTAAATACCTTTGGGTCAATCCTTTTGGGTCCTTTACATGCTGAGGTTGATAGCATAAAGCCACTAGCTTAGGCAAAATCCTGCCAAGGGGGTTTGTACACCAACAAATTAGCCCTCAGGTCTTCCAATGAGCTTAGCGAGTTGGGTGACCTTCTGATTCCCAAGTGGAAAATCATCCGGAGGATTTTGAGTCTAAGGATTTTTCATCAACTGGGTAGTTTGCGTATTTATTGTCGCGGAAGCAGGTTGTTCGCTTTGATTTACGAAATTTGGATTATATTTGAAGATTTGGTAGATTATTGTTGGGCTGGTTGTTTAGATTTGGATTGGCTTCCTTTGGATTTGATAGGTGAGAATCCTAACAGTACCGGTAGTTATCTCCCTCTCGCATGCGGAAATCATTTGAATTTAAAATTCAAAAAGGTGTCATCATGCCTACAAAAGCAATTCACAACTCCCGAGACGGTTATTACCGACTCTCTCTCTCTCTTTCAAGCGCCTGGAACCACCACTCTCCACTTCATTTTCAACCGCCATCTTTCTCTTTCACCTAGACGTGACAAGGCAAAGTTAATTTTCACCTTATTTCCTTTAATTTCTGCTAGGGCTTACGATTCTTCTCACGAATTTCCGTTTCCATGAGTCACCTTGATCTTTATTCACATAGTAAAAGTTCATCGTCACGTACCGCGGTTAGTGCCAACGTTGGAACCCTGGTCGACCCGAATAGGAGATCAAATGCAGTTTTGGCTCCGACGATTATGAGATTCTTTGATTCTTTATCAATTTTGGCTTCTGTGGCGGTGATTTGGGAACAATTCCACTTCCAATCTGACATCAGATTTCTCATTCCCGAACCTGGGCAATTTCCAGACTCTCCTCCGCATGGGTTCGTTGCGGTTTACGAGATCTTCTTCAAGACGTATGGGTTTTGCTTCCCAGTTCCAGAATTGCTAGTTCGATATTTGCGACACTGGAGAATGGCTTTGAGTCAGTTGATGTCGAAAGGAGTTTGGCATACAATTTTCTTAATGATTCAAGCACACGATAACGGGTTTGATTTAAGTTGCGACATGCTCGATGAGGTTATACACATCAAGAGAGGCCTAAAGGGTGGTCTCTGGTATCTTGACAATAAGCATAATCAGGTGTTTGAGAGTGGTAAAACTCCTAAGAATGAAGATGATTGGGACTGGTTCTATTTCTTTTCGAAAATTAACCATTGTCTTTTGGGACCACGAGTCGTGGGTGACTTGCAAGCCTGGTGGACCAGAGAGATTGGTGTTAATCGCCTTAAATTTCAATATATTCCCCTCCCCCCCCCTTTTTGCTTATTTTCGGCTTGATGTTGAATTATTGCTTCTGTTTTTATTCAGTTCCACTGCGTTTGTTGACTTATTGATTTTCTTGTTTCCTTTCAGCCCTGCACCTGGAAAAGATTGAAGATCCTTCTCCGGAGTATTTGAAGAATCATAATCTCTTGGAAAATAACAGTTTGAACAATTGGAGCACTTTCGACAGGGAAAGAGTTTCTCGTGATTGACTCCCATTAGCGCCACTCTCTGAGTCATCATCAAGTAAGTATTCGAGTCAATTGGTAATTTCTTGGAAATTGTCGCGAGTTACCGAGTTTTTTTTCTTCTGCAGACACTCCGTCTCTATGTCTGTCTATTTCTATGAGGAATCCAAAACCGTACCATGAAGCACGTAAGAGTAAAAGTTCTAAAGGCACATCTGGTTCATGGGATCTGAGTGATGTGTAGAAGGCTCAGACCTCTCGGGATCGTATCCTGATGGACATGGATATAATGGATATTTCTAGCTCAGCTCGTGGCGATGTCCACCAGAAAAAAGCTGTCAGCTCCGGGAAGCATGCATCTTGACCTCCTCTAGTTTGTCGAAGCATACGTCATTTGGAGAATCCAGTAGAAAAGAGGGGTTGAACTCAAGACCCATCTCCGGTCGAGGTCCACGACTTCGGCAGGTTCTCTTTCAGTTTCACTTGGCCGCAATAATCCTCTATCGTTGAGGATGGAGAGCTTTGTGCCGACCTGGTGTGTAAACTTCGGCTGGAAGGACCCAAGGTGTATGGTCATCAATCGCTATCTGTTCAAAAAGAGTATGCTTAGAGGGCTCGCTCCCACAGTGAGGTATGCATATATATAGGTTATGTTAATGGCATTGAAATTAGTCCGGAAACTGATGGGAAAGCTTTAGTGTCTGCAGAGTGCGGCCTGATATATCGACCTTTTAATAGATTTTAGCTCTTGTTTTGTCTTCATTTTAGGTATATTCACTTGCATTTAGGCATATTTAGGTTGCATTTTCATATCATTTCATATTTCAGGTGCTGAAGGTGAATAAATTCAAAAGAGAGATCAATTAGATGCAAAAGAACAAAAAAAGGGGACTTAATATGGAACAAAACAACAAGCCTTAAAGATCAAGCAATTTGAAGATTTTAAAATGAAATTTTCACCATGGAATCTTGAATAGTATTGTAGCCATTCATTGAAGCTTTCCAACAAGCAAAGAATCACCTTAAACGCCCCAGGAAATTGCAAGATATGAACCGGAAAAGTTGTGATCCGCTAGATTCGAAGCTCCAAACCGTTCACCCCAAAGATGTATCTTTTACACCACCTTCCACTGCTAATTAGGAGAAGACCTATTCATAAAAGTTGTAGAAAATTGAATTAGCTTTCCAAAGAATGCCATCATAGCTTCAAATATGAGAGAGTTATGGACCCTGTACTGAAGGTGCATCGAGCAGCATTCAGAGCATAAGCCAAAGAGGGCTATGGCAAACCGCTACAGACCATAAAAAAGTCCAGGGAGCTATAACGGGGAGTGGTAGCGATTTATCCAAACCGCTATCGGGTCAAATGAGCCAAAAAGCCAACATTTCACTCATTTTCCAAGTTTTTAACCCATTTTGCAATGGGGTTAACCCAAAAGCCTTTTGAGAGAACTATATATATGTTTTAAACCTAATTTGTAAGAAATCTTAGAATCTTTGAACTTTTATAAAACTTCAATCTTATCTTTGATTCATCTTTCTTAGACTC
>OVBE01004742.1:0-23204 GCA_900406425.1 Iberis pinnata | reverse complement strand
TTTTATATATATATATATATATATATATATATATATATATATATATATATATTAATGTTCGACCATTGATATTTGGCCTCAAATTTTGGATTTTGTTATTTGTTTAAATTATAAAAAATTTTGGAAACTATTTATATATTTTGTTTTCTAAAATTATTTCGTTGACTTGAGTCATTTACCATATTTAACTTTCTTAGTTTTTTGTTCACATTAAAAAACTGTTGTGAATATAGTAAGGTTCAACGAATGATGCTTGACCTCAAACTTTGAATGTTGTAATTTGTTTAATTTCTCATAAAATTTTGAAACTATTTATATATTTATTTGTTTTTTTTTGTTAATTATTTCATTGACTTGAGTCAACGTTGAAAAAATTATCGTCAAATTTTAGGGCTAATTAGAAGAATATACATATGGTAATTAAAATTAAATAAATATACATAGTAGTGTATTATTAGTTAGTTGGTAACATTATACAACTCATATACCCCTTTTAACCTCTTCTTTCTTTTTTTATTTCTCTTTCATACGATTTGGTTTTTTTTTTTGTAGACAATTTTAATTTTCACCAAATCATCTATTACTATAAAAAACAAAATTTTATATAAAAACACATTTTTTTTCTAAATCTAACATAATTAAATTATTAAAATTGGATATATATTTAATTCAAAAGTGAATAGTGACCCTAAACCTAAAATACTCTAAACTTCAAATATATACCATAAACTCAAAATATATACCCTAACCCCCAAATATGTACCCTAAACCCCAAATATGTACCCTAAACCCCAAAAATAAATTGAGTAGTCCGTATATATGAAGTAGTTTGTATATTCTGAAAAGGGGTGGAAAAAAGTTTTATTTGTATATATTATATACTGTAAACCCCAAATATATATTCTAAACCTCAAATATATACCCTAAACCCCAAATATGTACCCTAAACCCAAAATATGTACCTTAGACCCCAAAAATAAATTGAGTAGTCCGTATATCTTAAGTAGTTCGTATATTAACAGAAGCGAGTGAGAGAGAGTGTGAAAGAGAAAGTAAAACATAAAAGAAAAGAGAAAAGTTAAAATTGTATATATGAAAAAATGTAGTAAAAAAGTGTATAGGAGTAGATCTTATTTTCTTAATTATATAGTATATTATTATTATTGAATGGTATTACCCAAAATTTTAAGTGTTTTTTTGTAATTAATTTATAACTTGAATCTTTTACTATCTTTATTTTTTTGTTTCGTTATTAAAAAATTGTTGTAGAATTAAAAAAATACTTAAATATTATAATTCTAGTATGTCTAAGATAACGTGGCATCTTAAGTGACAATGTTTAACTTTATATATATATATAACTAAACTAGATATCTCACCTAAGTTACGAATATAACAAGATTTATACAAAAAATAACGTATTAGTAGCCTTATATATATATATATAAACCTAAAATAATATGATAATAGAAAAATACCTATTAGAAAATAATTTATTCACCTAATTATCTATATTTATTATTTACTATTTTCCCTATAGATATTGGAATACAATTTATATTTTGGTGTGTGGTAAGTTAATAAAATATTTTTTGAATTTTGTATATTGTTAAAGCATATGTTATTTTGTTCAATTAAAAAATACAAAAACTATTTTTGTATAAATACTATTATTGTATTATTATAATAAAAATATAAAAAACATATGTTGTAAATATTTTTTTGATATTTTTTTTACCGTGGATATACATTCTAATTCTAAATGAATAATAATTAACTTTTATTTAGTCATTTAAGCTAAGATGTGATACGTAAATTTATTTGTAAATTTTGCTTTTTCATCGTGTATATTTAGCACATATAAAAATTAAATTTTCCTTTAGCAATTAGTTACCTTTTGTTCGTCTCATAAAAATGATGAATATATTTTTTTCTACAAAGAAACTTTTTTTTCCAATTAATAAAAAAACTTCTAATGTTGATAGGATTGACGAATCAATAGTAGAATATATATAAAAAAACGAAATATCCGTTGCCATTAAATAAAATAAAAAAGGTTAATAAATCTAGATGCGAGTCAGTATTCAACATTGGGTTTACAATAAATGAGAATCATGCTTAGTCTGTGCATTTTGAAAGACTTTAAAGCCTTCCCTTAAAAAACTTCCATTCCAATTTATTTCTTTTTTCTAATTTAAATAATCAGAATCCCGAAGCAAAGTTTCAATCTTCACCAATTCCATCACTAACTATGTCCGATATAACCGTAGTTACATACATATCTTCTGTGTGATTTTATACATATTCTTTCTAAAAAGCTTCCTTCTTCTTTTTCTTTTCATGGCGGTTCAAGCTCATCACCATCCTTCTACTGTCTTCTTCCTTAACAAGTACTATCTCTCTCCTCTCTCTCTCTCTATATATATGTATGTATTCATATATCTGATTTTTCAATTTTTCAATTTTTAAGAAACGGACAAGAAGAGAGTGATTATTCGCCGGAGATGCACAAATCTCAGTTTCCTTCCATTAACGCCGGTTTGTCTTCTAATTTCAAATCGATTGGTTATTGTAATCTGTAATCTTAAAGATTTAAAAGGTTTAGCTTTTGGTTTGGAATAAAACAGGGGTTGTTAATACAAGAAAGCGAGGGAGAGAAGTTTCGTCGGTGATTGATTTAGAAATCACGGCGGCTCCGATGTATCCTCCGCCTCAAACGCCGACTCAATTTATTGGCCGTCTACAATCTCCGAATGTGGCAGTATCCACTGGTCTTCGTTTGTCTCATGGGCAGTGCACGAATCGAGAACCGTCGTTTTCTATGCTTACCGGAGATCTTGCCGGAGAAATCAAACGCCAATCAGATGAATTAGATAGATCTCTTCGAAATCAAGTAAATACTTTGTAAATCTTATTTTCTTCTCGTTTTTTTTTCAACGATGAGTTTATTGAGTTCATATTTTTTGCAAAGGGAGAACAGCTGAGACGTATGTTAGCAGAAAGCAGTGAGAGGCACTATCGTGCGCTTTTGGGAAAGTCGGAAGAATTATTCAGGCAGAGATTAAGGGAGAAAGAAGCGGCGATCGAGAAAGCCACGCGTCGTCACGCGGAGCTTGAAGCACGTGCGAAGCATATAGAGACGGAGTCACGTGCTTGGCAGATGAGAGCGACGGCTAGAGAAGCCGAAGCGACCTCATTACAAGTTCGATTACAGCAAGTCGTAGCTCACGGCGGTGGAGTTACGCCGGCGGAACCAAAATCAGGGAGGCCAGACGGCGTACGAGAAGCTGAAGACGCCGAATCGGCTTACCTGGATCCAGATCGGTATGAAATGAACGGACCGAGCTGTAGGAATTGCCGGCGGAGATCGGCGACGGTTTTGGTTGTGCCGTGTCGCCATTTGGTTCTGTGTAAAGAATGCGACGGCTCTGTGCGCGTTTGTCCGCTTTGCCTCAGCTTGAAGAATTCAAGCGTTGAGGTTTTCTTTTCTTAATGGGCCTTTTTTAAATGGGCTTATAAACCCATTAAATTCAAAGTTTATATTTAAAAATAATTCTATATATAAAGTTATATATATAATATTAAAAATATACAGTTGAGTCTCATTCTTGAAGCTTAATAAAAGCTTGAGAGGTTTGATCATTGGTGTACATAAGCCACATGCAGTTGCTTTGTTTTTTCCCGTCAACATTCATTTATTTTTGCAGAAAATTCGTGATAAATAAACCGTGACTATTTGATTTTATGTCTTTTACATTATTAATAATAAAGGTGTCTTATTTTAAATATTTTTTTTTTCTGTATATTAGAGTTTTATATACCTTCTACGTTGTCGGAGGATTAAATAAGTTTAGTAATTTTGCCTTTGTATATCATGTTTAGGTTTAAGGGTTATTCAGTTGTATGATTGACATTATAACTGTTAACTGTTAAGATTGTACGCCTAATAACAGTTTTTACCGTATAAATGACATAGCGGTGGACGTTCGGATATCTGAATTCGATCGGGTTCGGATTTTTGAATTTTTGGATTTTCGGATTTTCAACTAGAAGATTTATTCGGATATTTTAGGACTTCGGATTGGGTTCGGTTCGATTATCATCGGGTTGGAGTTCAGATTTTCGGATATTTCAGATTTTTATTTCGGTTTCAGATTTTCGAATTAAAATCGGATATAAATATCCAAAATGATTCGAAATATCCAAATAAAAAAACAAATCACTATCCGAAATGCAAAAAAAAAACATTATACAAAATATCCAAAATACAAAAATAAAATCATACCAGATACAAAAGAAAACAAGGAAAAATTTATGTCTTCAACTCCAAATCTTTAAGTCTTAGTTTCTTAATCTTCTTCTTCTTGATGAGTATGAGTTTCATACTTTGAAAATCAAAACAATAATGTTACAAAGAAACAAACATATATATATATATATATATATATATATATATATATATATATAAACATAAAAATAAAGAACAAGAATTAAACTTGTAAAATATTTGATGGTTAATGTGAATGTGTGATTTCACAATAAGGAAAAAAAAGAAGGAAGGAGATGATTTGACAACGTCTTCTAATGTTAGAAATTTTGAAATCTATTAGGGTTATTGGATTCGGTTATTTTGGATATCCAAAATTCGTTCGGATATATTTGACAGGGTTCGGTCATCCGAACCAAATAATATAATATCCATTCGGATATTTTACTCAATCCGAACCTGATTTCGGATCGATTTCGGGTTCAGATTTCAGATATTAATGGTTTTCCCCTAAATATAATGAATGTTATAAATATCAAATCAAAGTGTAGAACTTTTTTTGACAAAAAACATAAAATAATATGTACTAGAATTAACACAAAACATCTATTGGAAAGAAAATACTCCCTCCGTTTATAAAAGATTGTCGTTTTAGCTATCATTTTTTGTTTAAAAAAGAATGTCGTTTTATGTTTTCAATGCACAAATTTACTAATTTTGACTTTTCTGACCAATAGAATAATTACAATATTTTTTTCTATTGGTTGATTTAGAATACTTAATGATATTTTTATAGAAAACATAAATTTCTTAATCTGTGTGAAATTTCTAAAATGACAATATTTTAAAAACGGAGGGAGTAACAATGTTCAAACCGCAGCACCAACGATGCAATGAGAAGTTTTGTCAGTGTTACGACTTGTAGATTGGAAGATGGCGAGTTTTTCCCGTGGCAGTGTGGTGTTGCTCTAAGAATATCTCCTATCCCAAAAGAACAGAGACGTCGGCAACGTGAATCTCGCTTGAGGACGATGGTGTATGGAAGTAGCGTTATACCGAACCGATGAATAGCTGGATCTGTCTTTTCCCGTGGTGGCGCTCCTCCTTACCGATAGCAACCCAATGAATCTAAACGTCTTCGCCATCTGTTCTTCCTCCTCTCCAGAAACTCTTGTTCCGTAGATGTGTTTTGGTTTGCCGTCGCACGTCTCCACTTCATCAAGCCGGCTGTCGGAACGGAAGGGCAGTTCCGGTGGTGTCCACATGTCTCATGCATAGTGGTAACAGAGGCTAGAATTTTTCTGGTTTCCCATGTTTTAACCACACAAAGATTAACAATTAACTCCGGTTAGTTAGGATTAGAATAACTTAAAGTGGGTTAGGGTTTTAAATGTTTTGTGTTGAGTTGAATCTGGACCTAGATTTAAGATTTTGTATTCAGCATTTATTACAAATTTTAAATAGCAACTTCTTTTGGAAAAAAAAACCATATACGAAAATTAGACCCAAATAAAAGTTCATATCAAACGGAAACTAAGAAATTTAGCTATTTGTCGTAAAAGGAAAAGTAAATCGAAGAAAAATTTTAATTGAGAAACGAATTGGTAATGGTAGGACCGGTTAGAGCCGTGTAAACCCACCCACAAGCGTCTAAAAGACTAACACTATCTATAATTGTTTAGCTCCGTTTAACTCTAAAACATTGCAAACTTTGGGCACTAAGCCAGCTACACAACTCATACCTTGAATTAGTTATATGCATACGCTTTTTCAACTAACATATCACTTATATTTCGGAGTCATGCTTGATTTATCATCATTTCACACGACAAAAACCGTATTGTTTTGTCAATAATGACAGCATTGACCCAAAACAAAAGCCAGCAAACGCAAAAAGAACAAAAGGCAACAAATATACAAATATGACATAAAATAATTAATATGGAACACTATAAATTAGAGATCCATGAGGATGTGATGATGCACCGTATAGACAATGATGCAAATACATGAAGAGACGATTTGATATAAAAAATTCAAGATAACTATATTTTATAAAAATTAATAAATTAAGTAAAAATAAGGGTATTGATCAAGGCAGCTAGGTTCGATATATACCAAGTTTGGTGAGACAACTTTGTTTATGAGGTGCATTCAGTAGACTTTTGAATTTCACGTGACAATAATTCAATCCATCTTTTTGTGTAAAAACGAAAAAACAAATTTGAAAATAGACATGACTTGTGAATAGTACCACAATAATTCTTAGATAATTGAAGCGGTTGATAAGCTTGTTCGGTGTACAACATGGTATTCTGAGGGGAAAATGATATTGCAATTGGAATTCAAAAGTTGGAGTTAATGTCATAACGGTCCAATATGATACAAATGGAACCACGAGTATTTTTTATTATGTTACAAATGGCACACATTAAAAATTTAGCGCTGTTTCATAGATCAATTTCCTGCTAGTAGTGTTTGGTTTGAAATTTTTTTAAAGGTGTTTGGTTTGGTTTGATTTTGTAGTGTGATAGTATTGTTTTTGCTCTGAATTATGGTTTTCATTAGTTGTTTTATCTATTGATGGGTTTCTCTGTCTTGATGATTATGTTAATCTTGATTGGAAGACCGTTCATCCATCTCCAATAAGTACATTGTTTATCTTCAAAAGTCTAACTAATTTAGCGAGGATACATGAAGCAGGAGTTTTAACATTCGTTTCGATTAGTTGCTTTGGTAGGTTGTCCCAAGAATTTTGGTTCTTCTTCTTGGTTAGTCTAGACGGATTATAGTGGTTTTAGGAGTTTTTATGTTCTCATTTAGCATTTTTGATACTAGGTGTATATTTCTCAAACTCCTGGTATATTGGGATTTGTCTCTTAAAATTTTAAGATATGTTAGTCGAATTTTGCGAATTTTAAAGACTGAACTTTGGAAAAAAACCTATACCTATCTATTTTTTAATAAACATTTCTAGTTTTCCTAAAATATTTTAGAGTTTTAATGCACTTTTAAATAATGAAAGAGAAAATTCAAAAAATATCAATTGAAATTTTTTCATTGAATAACTATTGATTTGTTAACATAAAAATAGATGAATTAAAAAAATTGGTGAAAATATAAAAAATATATTAGCAATACCATGGAATATATAAAATATTAATATGAGAAAATGCATTAATGGTTTTCAGTATGTTAATAATGAGAAAAAGTCCAACGGGTATTCCTAATTTTATCAAATTTATTAGGTTTATGAGTCTAGCCGTTTTTACAAAAAAAAAGTTATAGTGTATTACCTAAGTGGATATTATTTATTGTAAGTATCACAAATTTATCCTATTGGGTTATAAGTTTTCCTGAGAATTCGTCATCTTTTTGATGTTAGGCGTAATATTAAGCCAGATGTAATGTTCTTAGCAGAAACTAAGAATGAGGAATCTTTTGTGAGATCTATTGGCTCCAACTTGGGTTATTCTAATTGTTTTGTTCATAACCCAGTTGGTAAGGTTGGAGGAATTGCAGTTTTTTTTTGCAGCAGGATGTTCATCTTGAAGCTCCTCCAACTTCTTCTCTATCCTATAAAGTTTTTTTGGGTGAGGGATCAAGGTGTAGCTTATAAGTTAGTATATATATATATATCGTCCTCAACGTGTGAACTTGTGGAACTATTGCAGCCAACAAATGTGTTTTTTGGGGGATTTTAATGATCTCAGACTTCCAACAGAAAAAGAAGGTGGTCCTATGCGCATAATTTCCACTCTACTTCCTTTTAAAAACATGGTTAATTCTCTTGGGTTACTGGATATTCGTAAATATGGTGGCCAATACACATGGTGTGGAAGGAGATATGGCTTTACAATCCGTACAAGGATTGACAAAGTTATGTCCAATACTGATTGGCTTGATGCTTACCATGGAGCTTATGTTAAACTGTTAGATTGGGGCTCGTCTGATAATATGCCACTTCTCCTGGACACATATGCTTATAATGGGAAGAGAAACCTTTTTTTAAATATGATAATACTTGGAAGCACAATCCTAACCTTTCTCAAGAGGTTCAAAGAATATGGGCAAATCAAGATCACTCACCAGAATCCTTCTCACAATCATTACAAAGTTGCAGACAGAGTTTAGCAACTTGGAAGAAGCTTAACAAAACCAACTATCAAGTACTTATCCAGGATACTAAATCACTGCTGAAACACGCTTATGAGACTTTGGATTATGTCTATATAGGTTAGTTGAAGAAAACTATAAGCTATGCATACAATCAAGAGGAGGCATATTATTGGGCTAAAAGCATGATTCAATGGTTGTAACAAGGTGACAAAAATAAAAAGTACTTCCACAATCATATGAAGCAAAGACGAAGTATCAATCGCATTTTGATGGTGGAACTCAAACATGGCAGATTGCAGCAAAAAGCAGCACAAGTCAAATATGTTTTTATTGAATATTTCTAAGATCTTTTGTCTCAGCCTAATGAATCTCAGCCTGATAAGTCTGTATTTGATAATCTGCAGTCCAAGGTGACTAAAGAGATGAATGTTGATTTTACCAGACCTGTCACTGACTCTGAGATATGAAAAGCATTGCAACAAATGGATGAAAACAAGGCACATGATCATGATGGGCTGATAACACGATTTTGACGTATTGTGAGATCAATTCCCCATCCACACAACATTATCATGCCATTGTAGTATACATAAGGTGTCAATCCAAATGGGTGTGATGCTAGCATTCAGGATGTAAATGGAACTACCAATTCAAGCTAATAAGAAAATGGGGGGGGGGGTTTACTAACAGATCCTAAACAAACAAAACATGCAGAAAACTAAAACAGGAAACATGAAACAAGTACTAACATGCACTGCAAATACTAAGGATAAACAACAAGAAAGTAAAATGGGTGAAGGTGGAATTAAGTGAGAAGCAGTTCCTGAGGACAAGGGCAATTGACTAGAGATCCATCCTGAACTACCTAAACACCTAACATACCTCAAACAATGAGCTAACCCTAGACAACAAATTCATATGCAACCAAGTCCAATGTCTTGATAAATTGTTTCAAACCAAGAAATCACCATACCTAACTCTCGTTAACGGTACACTACTTAGCATGCATGAGGAACCAATATACTAAAGCCAATAAACACCTTAAACATCTAATCTCTTAGGCTAGGATGTGCAAATATCTGAAATCACCATGTTCAAGTATTTCATTGAACACCTTATGGGTGCTGAAATACCTAATATTATATTTCAGTTGATCAGAAAGAAATCAACATGAAGAGCAATAAAACAAAAGGGATCTAGAGGCAAATCAACTTAGGCACTTAGGAAGAACAGAACATCAACACTAGTCTATCCCATCCTCAGGAACCTAAGGTAACTACTCACTACGCATCTTTGGTGTGAAATCAGTAAAACAGGAAAGCATAGCTACTAAGGAAGACATGAAAATCAAAAGTCAAAGATGATGAACACCAAGAACACTAACCCAGAAAAACAGAGTATCAATGAAACATTAGCTAAAACAGAGAAACTGATTAAGGTAAAAACAAGATTAAAAACATAAAAACGTAGATCAACATGCACCAAATAGTTCACAACCCTAATCTAAGCATGGAAATGAAGAAAACAGAAGATAAACATAAACTTAATCAAAATATGGGTTTAGAATATCAAGAACAAAGTAGAGAGAAAATAAAACCTAAGACAAAAGCTAAAAATGGCAAAAAGAAAGGTTTTTTCTAATGGAGGCGTTTTAGGGCTTTTATAGTGTTCAGAGAAAAACCCTAAAACGCATAAAAGAAAAAAGCAATGATTAAACTGGGTCTTGTGTCTGGTCCATCCATGAACCAAGTTGGTCAGGTCGGAGCTGCTTGGCTTGATCGTAATGTGATCGAGCCATGTTGAAGACGTGGTCGAGGTAGAAAATGCATGTGATCGAGTCGAAGGATGCATGCGATCGAGCCGGAGGAATGCTGTGACTGAGCCGAAGGAATAGGCTTGATCGAGGTGAAGTGCTGAGCCATCAAGGTGGAGATTGGCTGGGCTCGAGGTGCCTAACGCGTGTGATCGAGCCGACTTTTCTTGGCTCGATCACGTGCCCGAGGTGAAGGATGCTTGTGATCGAGCCGACTTCGACTTGGCTCGATCACGAGATCGAGGCCAAGGATGCTTATGATCGAGCCGGCTTCATCTTGGCTCGATCATGGGCTCGATGGTGGTCTCAGTGGTTTGGTCGAATTTGACTTGAGCTACACTTGAGTTGGTCCCATTCTATGCATTTTCCTTTCCTTCTCCAAATTGCAATAACGTTCTGAAAGTTCCTGGAAGTCCTGAAAAATCTCCAAGATGCATATGTATGCAAGTGCTAATGCAAAACTTCTAAAAATTGCAAACTTGCTAATAAAGTCTATGGATGCAACATATGTACAACTAAAAGACCATAAAATGATACTAAATGACTTTCTAAAATAACTAAAATGTAGAGAAATCATGGGCTCACCTCTGATTTTTTAAGCATCATGGCCAGTTGTTTCCTCTGCCACAATCCAGTTCATTCAACATTTTCTCAACATGGCATTCTGGATCTCAGTATAAATCAGACTTTCTTATGCCTAATACCAAAAATACCACACCCCCAAAACCCAAAATATTTTCGTCCAATAAGCCTTGCTAATGTGGCTTATAAACTTATCACCAAAATTATGGCTAATAGTTTAAAACCCTCGTTACATCATATTATTTCAGTCAATCAATCAACCTTTATTCATGAAAGTTTAATAACAAATAATGTGATCATAGCCCATGAATTACTGCACTCACTGAATACCAAAACTCGTGTCCAACTTTTTGTGGCCTTAAAGCTTGATACTACCAAAGCTTTTGATAAAGTCAGTTGGAGTTTTATGGTTTTTATGCTTTACAAACTCGGCTTAGCAGAAAGGTGGACACATTGGGTCATGGTATGTGTTAAGTCTCCCACATTTTCTATCTTACTCAATGGTAACACAACTGGACATATTATCCCACAAGAGGTATTCGCCAAGGTGATCCCATCTCCCCATACCTCTATCTTCTAGTTTATGAGGGATTGTCATTTCTAATTTAGGACTTAGTGGCTAAAAAACTTATACATGGGTTTAGGGCTAGTAGTAATGGACCAGATGTGTCTCATCTTTTGTTTGCTGATGATTGTTTACTTTTCTATACAGCTGAAAAAGGGAATGTTAGAATTTAATGATTGTTCTGCAAGTTTATGGTTGTTTATCTGGTCAAGAAGTAAACCTCCAAAAATCTGCCCTTTTGTTTAGCAAATGATGTCCTCTAAATGTTAAATAAAAAATTCAGCAGTCTACTGGAATTGATAAGTTAGGAGGAATGGGCAAATACTTAGGTTTACCACAACTTATAGGCAGAAATAAGAATGAAACTTTTTCAGTTCTTTTACAGCGAGTTAAGCAGAAATTAGAAAGTTGGTCATCAAAGTTCTTAACCTCTGTAGGGAAAGAGACGATGCTTAAAGTTGTGATCACCGAAATCCCCTCATACTCTATGTCATGTTTCTTACTTCGCAAAGCAATCACTAAAAAAATTACCAACATGATGAGAAGATTCTGGTGGAGTTCTTCCTTGGAAAAGAACAAGGTGAACTGGATATCATGGCAGAAGATAACACAATCTAAACCAAGAGGTGAGATTGGTTTTAGAGATTTTGAAAGCTGTAATATTTCAATGGTGGCCAAGCAGGGTTGGATAATTCTTACAGAGCCCACTATCCTTCTTTCTCAGGTACTTAAGGCTAAATATTTTTCACATGAATCAGTTTTAGAAGCAGAGCTAGGTTCTAGACTTAGTTATGCATGGCGCAGTATGTATCAAGGAATTCAATTGCTTAAGAACAAAGCCACTTGGGTAGTGGGATATAGGAAAGCAATTAGAATTTGGAGGGATAAGTGGACTAATACAGATTCTATGATACCCAATCATGTTCAAAATCATACGCAAGCAGTACTAGATAGATTAACAATTCATCATCCATTTGATTAGACTAGTTATAAATGGTGCCCAAGAAAGCTGCAATTATATCTCAGACCTGAGATTATCTTTGGTGCAGGCTATTAGACCATCTCTTTTTGGAAGTAGGGATAAACCAGTTTGGCCTTTCACTTCTGATGGAATTTATACCGTCAAATCTGGTTATCATGCTCATCTCTCAAGTCCAGTTTATGTGCCAGTTTCCCCCATATTTACAAAGATATGGTGCCTATCTATTCAGCATAAGATCAAGAATTTTCTTTGGAAGCTAATTCATAATGTAATAGATGTGCTTAAAGAACTAAAGATAAGGAAATTGCTCCCAGATTCTACCTATGTGTTATGTGGTGATGAGGAAGAACCAATATCCCACTTGTTCTTCACTTATAGAGTATCTCGAGAGATTTGGAAGCTATCTCCATTTCGGTCTCTGGATGTTAATGCTTTTATGGATGAAATGGAACAAAATCTGCATAATGCTTTATCCCTCCAGATACTGCCTTCAGGTACAGAACCAAATGCACTTCAGGGAACCCTTGGCCCTTACATCCTCTGGAGAATATCGAAGTCAAGAAATGATTTATTGTATCGGAACATTAGGAGAAGTATTCTTGAAGTGATCAATAAAGCTATCATCTCTATGCATGAATGACATCTATCTAACTATGAGCTGAGTTCAAAGGACACATTTCATGTTCAATCAAGGATTGCATTTACTTCTATTAAGAATGACTTTCCTGTTTTATGGACACACGCCTCTTGAAATACGAAGAATGAACAAATTGGCATTAGCTGGATTCTTGAATGTAATGGCCAAGTTAAACCACATGGATTCTCTTCTTTTACACCAGCATTAGTTCCATATCAGGCAGAGGCATTAGCACTACGTGAAAGCTTACAAGTTCTCCTTTGGCTTGGTTATAACCGGTTTTATGTTTATAATAACAACAAAAGCCTAATGGATACTTTACAAAGATCTTTGCAGGAGCATTGAGAGCATTCACACTCACTATGGTGCAAAAAAACAACTAATATTTTGTTGGATGTAATTATGCTTAGTAAGTTATGTAATGTTATCACTTTTGTCCACAAGCCTAGATGTCAAAATACTTATGCTCATCATTTGGAATCAAAGGCTAGATGTGAATCTTCTTCTTTTGTTGTAAGACTTTTTACCTAATTTATGAAATGATGTTGATAAAAAAATCCTATTTGGTTACAAGTACCTATAAAACTTGAAACTCTATCAAGTAACAGGTTTATCTTATCGGGTTCATATGTACTAAAAAATCTAAATTCATCATATAATTATTGAATTAAATAAAAAATGCTTAAACTAGGGTATCTGCGACATCGTGAGTTACATGATATCCAATATAGTAAGTTTATGATTTATCTTATTAGAATTTTACCGTTCAGATTTTTTTAAATGATGGGCATAAACATGCATGTTGAAATAAGACTTGGATATAGTAAGACAAAAAACACATTTTAATATCTCTAGTTTTGATTGATAACACAATTTAAAATGGTTCGACACATCTAATCAAATTGAATGATGGATTAGACGTCGAATCATGAAGAAAGCTAAAATTGTAAGTTGAAGAATATAGTGGAAAATATGATGAAAGAAGGTTAAAAGTTTTTTAGAGAGAATTATTTGTTACTTTAATATCAATATCCAGAAAACATATTTACAACATTGAAATGCGTCATCTACGAATGTATAAAAATGACATCTTTTATTGAGGAAAAGTTTGGGTGGTTGTATTATTGTACTATGGTTTATCCCATTATATTTTTCCAAAAAATGTTTAATATATTAAAAACATAAAATAAATCACAGATAACAAGATGCTGATCTCTAAAGGAAAATAATACAAAAAACAATTTGATAATTGATTCAAATGGATCAAATGAGTTAATTGGAGTATGAAGTTCAACATCACACTCATAAAATACATATCATTTTTCATTTGTTAAACCCAACCCAAAAAATCTAATATATTCATTTCTCTTATATTAATATTTTAAGTTTTTCTTCCAAATTTTTGGAATATAAAATTTCTCATAATTTATATTTATTCATTATGTATTCTGATATTTTTAGTTTTTTTATAAGGAAAATCCACTTTTATATTAAATATTTGACTTTTTGGCCATGTATTAATTCTTTTGTTGTTGAAAGTAATTTAACATAATATTTTTTTTCTTTTAATGTTAAATGTTGGTTGTGTTAACATCCCTGGAACGGCACACCTGTCTCTGCTCATTTGGGTTGGGCTTGGTTTCTTCTACATAAAAAGTAAAATTTCATATTCTTATGGAACGTGTTACTTGACCTAACGAATCTCTTTATATTATATTAAAAGAGATCAAAAGATCTCTTCGAACAAATTATTCTCTTTATGAGAATCAAATCCTATTCTTCCTTAGATTCACAATCTCACCTACACTTTTCTTGGTTCTTGTAGCTTTGAGTAAACAATGAAATTGAATTAGAAACTAAGGACACCGAGACTTAAAGAGTTCGGGATATGATCCCTACGTCTCGCTGGAGGTGATACTCCGGAATCCACTATAACCGGCTCAAAACCTGAGTTCAATCTCAGCTCAATCTTCCTCTCTCTCTCTCTCTCTCTCTCTCTCTCTCTCTCGGTTACAACAAGCAAAACTTTAAAGAGGATAAACAAAATAGACTCGAGCTAATGACTTTATAAACAATCACTTTACAAATTCTCTTGTCACGTGATATTCTAATAAACTCACAAGCCACACTAACAAACAATCTAACCTTCTACCTGAGAGTGAGTGACTAATACATTGAGCTAAAACCTGAAAACAAGATATTAAGTACATGAGGACACTTCTAATAATTTTCCACCTTTTCCTTATGAACTCATATCTTGTAAAACCGTGGACTCCACCTCCAGATTATTGAGCTTAAACCTGCTCACTTGCTTTGACCTTTCCTTATGCATTGCCGCATTGCCAAAGAATCAACTTCTCCTTGAGCCAAAACATCATGACTCCCTGTGTGATACACAAAAAGCTTCTGCCTTAGCAGAAGACCATTCAATGATCTGAAACTCTGAGAAGCTTCAGAGCATCTTGAAACTTCCCAACTTGTACAATCTTTGTAAAAATATCTGCTGGATTATAGGCTGTTGCAATCTTCAACACTTTAACTATTCCATCAGTTATTAGATCCCTAATGATATAAAACTTTACTACCACATGCTTGGTTCTTTCTTGAAAGACTACATTCTTTGAGAGATCAATTGCTGATTGTGGATCACAATAGACCTCAACTGTTTCTTGCTCAAAACCTAACTCACTCATCAAACCCTTCAACCAAACTGCCTCTTTAGTAGCTTCTGTTAGTGCAATATACTCGGCCTCAGTTGTAAATAATGCCACTACCCTTTGAAGTCTAGATTTCCAGCTGATAATGTTTCCACCTACTGTAAACACAATGCCTTCTAAGTCTGCAGCATAATTAGAATCACAATACCCTCTGATAATGAACTCTCCTTCTGCCCTGTAGCATAATTTTCTTGTGAGTGACCTTTTGATGTATCTGAAAACCCATTTCACAGTTTTCCAATGCTCTTTGGCAGGCCTACTCATGTACCTACATACCAATCCTACAGAATATACAAGATCTGGCCTAGTACAAATCATAGAGTACATCAGGTTGCCTACAACACTTTGATATGGAATCTTCTGCATATAATCAGATTGATCTTATATCTCCTTTTCAGTAGAAGCCTTGAGCTTGAAATGAGTTCCCAAAGGTGTAGCAACCGGCTTGGCTAGATCCAAACCAAAATTCCCTAAAACCTTATATAGTTAAAATTCCTTCTCTCTGCTTCTAACTATTTCCATTCCCAAAACTTTCTTAGCATCCCCAAGGTCTTTCATATCAAATTCAGAACTCAAAAGTGCTTTCAACTCTTGAACACACTTCATGTCTGTTGAATCATGACTTAACAAATAAGTTAGGTCTTTGATCTTGTGGGTTAAAGCTTATGTGATCTCAAGAGAAATTTCATATATCTTTTTAGAGTAATTACATGGGTATTTATACTAAGAATACATGCTTAAAATCCTAATTACATGCTTTAAGCTAATGGGCCTCAAGCTGGAAAGACCAACTCGTCAAATCGGCCCACCTAGATTTAAGCCTTCTAAGTCCCTTTTGCTCTTTCAGGTCGTCGTTCACCTGGGCCTTCAGTCGAAATGGGCTTTTGGGCAGGTGCTACACCTAGTATCAACAGTTAGTCCCCCTAGGTCGGCGATAGTGCAGCATGTCGTCGGTTGAGCTTCCATAATTAAAAGTTTATTTCGGCTGAAGTGCATTTAATGCTTCGTAGCCTTTTGCGAATCGTTTTCATAGGGGAAAATGGAACATCGCACCTTTACAGATTCCCACGCGCAATCATTTCGCTTCTCGGAAACTGTCAACTTCCGGGGTATAAATACCCCCTTGCATCATCATTCTTATACTTCAGATTTTCCAGAATTTCCTTCACAGGTACAATCGATCTCCCTTCTCTCTACTTTATCTCTCTAGAATTTTCAGCTCGACGAGTTTTTTATAGCAGCTCGGTAACTTTGCTGATATTAACTATGTCCACCTCCCGTGTAAACCCTAACGAATCTTCTGCTTCCCGTGACGACCTGAGCGCCGCCGATCTAGAGGTTGCCCTTGAAGAAAGAGCTCCTCAAGGGAACTGATTTCGACCAGATGACGAGCTGACATGTCTCGCACCCACCAAGTGCACATAACGAACAATTTGAGATCTCATTCGGGATTTCCCTTTCTTCAACGGGATCCCGTTCCTGATCCCCAAACCTCATGAACGACCTTGGGATTGTCCCCAAGGCTATGTATGTTTGTATGAGTCCTTTTTTAGGAAGTGCCATGTTTGGCTCCCACTGCCGAAGTTGCTGATCTCATATTGCGCGAGACAGAATATCGCCATCTTGTAGTTATATGCTCCTTCAATCAGGCATATGGTAGCTTTAATGGCTCATGCGTACGAGTTCAATGTGGAGCTCGGCGTCAGGTACCTGGATAACATGTCGTCAATCAATGTAGTGGTGCAGAAGAAAACGAGATTGAATACGGGTTTCGTTTATATCAACTTCAAGCCTAAGTACAAGCTGATAAACACGAATTCAGGGGACAAGATCCACGGATGGAAAACAAAGTATTTCTTCCTGAAGGTCGTCCCGGAGTCTGTCGGCGACGTAGGAAGGATCCTGAAGAGGAAATGGGCTGAAACCTTTGGTAGATACCGCCTAGGACCGCCGAGCTGATACTTGTTTGTTACGATCCTAACTCAAGTTTGTTTGTTATTTGCAGAGCTCCACTATAATGCTGGTCCCTTTCCGACGAACTTTCTTGAAGATTTTGCGAGGATTCAGGGAGTAGGACTTTACCACATTGATCAGTTTGACTTCAAGCGTATTCAAGAGAGCATCTCGTTCATTAATTCAGGTTAAGTTATGTAAGTGCCCACTGTTTATTTAGAGGAATATCCACCTAACTATGAATTGATACTTTTCAGCTAGCTGGGATCTCGAGACCTGTCCTGTTAAGAAAAAAAAGAGGATGGGACGTCCAAAACCCATAGTTGATTATGCTATCGAGCTAGGGAAATCGGCTTCCGGCTCGTAGAGGAAACAAGAGCAGACGTCTGGTTCTCCGGGCAGCGAAGATCCCTGCCCTGCACTGGTACTAGGAGAGGCGCCAATCCAACTAGGATCGCGAGTCTTGCGAGGTGGTGGTCATTGACTCGAGAAAAGAGCCAAGTTCAGCCATCGTTCCACCTGAAGAACATGGTTCGAGACAAGAGGTCCCTGCTAAGGGAAAAACAGTAAATGATGGTGTTCCTACTGGGGAACACCAACAAACATAAAATGTTCCTGAGCAGCAGCATGAGGTTCCTGTAGAGGGAGTACCTTTGGGGGTAAACGCCCCTGTTACCGATCCATATGTTCCACCATTTACTCTTACTGGTGGAACTCCAACATTCTCTCAGATGCTGAGAAAGATGGCTGGGGACCTAGATCCCATATATGGCAGTTTAGAGACCTTTGTTGAAGAGCTTCCTCATCTTCTTGAAGTAGATGGTGATGATGAGGGTGAGGAAGAGGAGGGAGAAAAGGAGATGGAGGACGATGAGGCTACGAATCCTCAAGATGCCGAGGGAGGAAGCTCCCAGTTGGGGAGGCAGGACAACTCACGGGGGAGTTGGGCATTCTCATTCACGCAGAAAGGCGTGCCGTTCGCACAAGATAGGCAAGCGTGCGCGGGTTTAGTGAACCGCGTCGGGGCCAACTGTCTGATCATCCCTACAGTAGATCGGCTGATGGCACCTGAAATTTATGAAGCTCTATCTCGGCAAGCTTTCCAGGTAGGTCCTCTTCCTCCCTTCTTTCTTGTTGGTAAAATTACATAAGTTCTAACTCCCCTATTTTCTTGATGTGCAGAATTTGGTGCTGACTAATGAGCTCGTCACCTTTTATGAGAATAAGCTCCGAGCCTAGTCCGGTAATGAGGACGAGCTGGTCATGCTGTCAAATCTGGTTGACCAAGGTAAGAAGCGCCTCGCCGAAGATCGGCTGAAGCTGAACAAGCAAGAAGAGGTGATTAAGAAACTGACAACCCAAGTAGCCAAAGATCGACTAAAGCTAAGTGACACTGCGGCGTCTGCTACCAAAGACCTTGCCGCTCTCAGGGCCAAGCTCGAAGGCACCTATGAGATTGCTATGACGGAGCTTGTTAATTAGCAAGCCATCTTGGACCAAATGGGTGCTGACTTCTTTGAGCTAAGAGGGGCTTATATTGCCCTCGAGAAATTGCATGAGAGCGAGATAAAAAGGCTCCGACTCTCCCGAGTTTCACAAGTCGCGTTAATGCGGCGAGAGACTCAGGTTGAGTGTGCAACAAAGCTCAAAAAGCTTCGGCGTCACGTGGAGGACCAAGACAAGGCCGATACTATCATCCAGTCTTACTCCCAAGCCAAAGGGACCCTGGATTGCATTTGTATCATAGTGGCAGAAGGCGGCGTGGTGCCTACTGAGCTGATGGCAAAGCTTGAAGCAGATGTAGAGAACTACAAGGTGCAGTACGAAGAATTAGACATAACTGACTTGACACCTGAAGACCTCATCTTTTGACCTCCATTTAACAAGCATGGTTCGAACCTAATTCGATCCGCTCCAGGAGGTTCTGATGCTTCTGCCGAGGTCCAACCTGCTACTCCAGCGACGCCGAGGGTGTAGTTGTTCCTTTGGAGTAGTTTTCACGGTTTTCTTAGGGTTGGGGTCGGTCTGCCTTGTACCTCTTGTGTTCCTTTGGGGTAGGTTGGTGTTTTTCTTAGGATTAGGATCTACCTTGTTTGTCGGCGGTCTAGTTATCATTTTTTAGAAGGATATATGTTTCCTGATTCGTTTGTCTGTTAGGTCGTCGGTATTTTCGTTACGAACTGTGTAATATTGGTACCTTTTGATAATGAAAATAGAACCGTAGCTCGGTGAATTTTTTACCTTTATTGTGTTTCGCATTGATAACTCGATGAATGTGCCTACCTTAGTTGACAGTTTAATGAGAAAACTTTGATCTCGTGTTATGTCGGTTGTTGTGAACCGGAGTTCGACTCTTTAATGTTATAAAAATGTGTGGCTAATATATAAATGAATGTTTCTCTAGTCCTTGTGCAAACTGAACATTCACCCGATCAAAAGCCGAAAAGAGGCGACTTGCAGATCGTCCTTTTTGACAAGTTATCTATCGATAAAAACTTTAGTTTTATCAAATACTCTTGATTGGAGTACGAGAGTCGATACTCGGCTTTTAGGTGAGACTTATGCTCGAACGTTGTAACTTTGCACACGCCTAATACTTGTCTTTAGGAGTACGCGAGTCGGAGCTCGACTTTTAAATTGAGACTTAAGCTCGAACGTTGTGACTTTTCACGTGTTCAGTACTCATCTTTGGGAGTACGCGAGACGGATCTCAGCTTTATTAATGGTCTTTGGAGCCATGACGAGAAAAACTTGATCTCACCGACATTCCCATCTAGGCATAGGATATGTGTGAGTTGCACCTCGGCTTTTGTTGATGGTTTTTGGATATATTTTTTTTAAAGGTAGTTGGTACGTTTAGATATGTCAATACTGTAAAAGGTGCCGAGATTGATTCAGAAATCATTACCCCTTTTGTCAAAATAGTTTGTATTAATTGAAATAGCTGCACCAGAAGGGTTGCCTACGTACCCTGATAACAGGGATCAAGCCAGGTCGTAGTTCACGGTACAATGGAACATAAGAATAAAATCTCTTGAGTTTAGTAGCGTTCCAAGAGTTCAAGATTGGAGTTCCATCTTTGGCTTTCAGCTTGTACACTCCTGGTTTGACTATCTTGGACACTTCGTATGGGCCTTCCCACCAAGCTCCCAGTTTGCTTGCGTTTTCTTCTGCTGTGTTCGCGTAGGTCATGCGTAAGACTAGGTATCATACTTTGAACCTTCTCTGCTTCACGCCTTTGTTGTAGTATCGCCTTGTAGCTTGTTGATATGCGTTTATCCGTATCATCGCCCTCTCTCGTATTTCCTCGACGTCGTCGAGTGAGTTAAGTAGCATTGCATTGTTGGTGGCTTCGTTCTCTGGCGGCTTATTTCGGTGCAGACTAAATATTGCTGCTTCGGATGGGGCTAAAGCTTTAATTCAGTGTGCTAAAGAAAAAGAGGTCTGGTTGGTGGATTGCCGAGGTGTAGTTCGGTAGGACCATAAGACATCATCTAGTTCGTCGACCCAGAGTCCCTTTTTAGAATCAAGACGTTTCTTCAGTCCGTCCATTATGGGTTTGTTGATAGCTTTGGCCTACCCATTCGCATGTGGATACCTTGGTGAAGAGTGATTTAAACGGATATTCCACCTAGAACATACGTAATAAGCAATCTGTTAGTGTTAACTAATGTAGTTCGGCTAATGGTGCGACTAGTTCACCGTCCACCTGTCACAGAATGCTTTTATTGTTTTTGCACAGAAATTGGTGCTGTTGTCAGTCATGATTTTGTACGGGATGCCGTGCCGACAGATTATATTTTTTCATATGAAGTCCTGTACCTGCAATACTCATACAACGTAGGTCGTTAACGACCCTGTGTATTGAAGTTATTTTACCAAACTGGAATTCTGTGGTGGTTGAGGCATGAAACCTGTTTGGCCTTGACCGCCGTGTATGATTCCGCGTCTACCCATTTAGTGAAGTAATCAGTCATTACCAGCATGAACTTGTGCTTGTTTGCTGCAATCGGGAAATGTCATATTACGTCAATTCCCCACTTCATGATTGGGTAGGGGTTTGCTAAAGTGTTTAGCGGTTTGGTGGGTGTGTGATTCGTCGGTCCGTGTCGTTGGCACATCTTGCATTGTTTGGCGAATTCCTGGCTATCATGCAGCATCGTCGGCTAGTAGTGTATGTGCTTCTTTATCTTTAACGCTAGGTAGCGTCTGTAAGAATGACTCCCGCCGGCTCCTTCGTGAAGCTCGGCAAGGACTTGCTGCATGTCATCTCCATTTATGCATCATAGTGGGATTCTGGAAGCGGATCGTTTGTACAGTTTTCCATCTACAATGGTGTATGTCGCGGATTTGACTCGAAGTCGCCGTGGTGCCCATTTGTCTTCTGGTTCTTTTCATGTGATAATATAATCTGCTATTTCGTTGCGCCAGTCAGGTTTTCCTTTCTCGCCTTGCTCATGATCGAAATACATTAGTTCGTCGATGGCGTGAGCCATCGTGGTAGTGATGCTTAGCGAGGTTATGTACTCCATAGGGATAATTTGCTTCAACTCGAGCTCGTTAGTGGACGCCATGTTGGCCAATGAGTCGACAAACTGGTTCTCATTTCTTGGGATTTTGGTGAGCTCAAAACTGTGGAATTTTCCTGCTTTCTCCTGGACCATATGGTGATACTGTAGCATCCGATCATTCTTTGCGGTATATTCTCCACTAAATTGGCTAGTAACAAGTTGAGAGTCGCATAAGGCGTGTATGCGCAAGGCGCCGAGGTTTTTGGCGAGTCGCAGTCCAGCTAGTAGTGCTTCATATTCTGCCTCGTTGTTGGATGCTTCGAATTTGAACCTGAAAGCCTGTTCGAGTATCTCTCCGGTTGGTGATTCGAGCCAGAGACCTGCACTTGCCCCTTGTTTCCTTCTTGAGCCATCAACATACAGGTTCAATGCTTCGGGTGGAGGTGTGCTATCTGCTACAGGTGGAATCTCGGTTATGAAGTCGGCGAGGACTTGAGATTTGGAATAAGTGCGATTTTGATATTCCACGTTGTAGTCGCTGAGCTCGACTACCCATTTAGTTAACCTGCCGGTTTGATTTGGGCTATGGATTATGGTGCGAAGCGGATGGGTACTGAGCACGACGATGGTGTATGATTGGAAGTAGGGTCGTAGTTTTCGGGCTGCAGACACCACTGCTAAAGCTATCTTTTCAATGGCCGGGTATCGCGTCTCAACTTCGTTTAATGATTTGCTGACGTAGAAGATTGGTTTTTGCTTGCCTTGGTTTTCTTTCACGAGGACTCCGCTGACAGCTACCTCAGAGACTGCGATGTACATGTAAAGGATTTTGTCGTCTTCTGGTTTGGCAAGCACCGGGGGCGTTGTCAAGTATGACTTGAGCTCGTCAAAAGCGACCTGGCATCTTTGATCCCATTCGAAGCACTTATTTCCTTTAAGGATCTGCTAAAAGGGGAGACTTTTGTCGGTGGATCGGGAGATGAATGATAGTAGGGATTTTCCGTGTGAAAACATTATCAATTCCTATTACACTATCATATCGTTGTAGTGATAATAGG
>OVBE01004741.1:0-23205 GCA_900406425.1 Iberis pinnata | reverse complement strand
TATATATATATATATAATTTTAAAAAGTTAAATCTATAAGTAGTTATGGTATTTTTCCTCCAATTTTTCTTATTTATAAATATTCAAATAACTAACTAAATTTGTACTATTAACTAGTATATAATGTTAATTTAATATATCTAAATTTTCGTTATATAAACATATAAATATACAAATTATACAGATTAAAAATTAATTTAAATTTAAGATAGGTTTAGCATCATTAATGTCACAAATTTTTGAATTTTTTCATGTTTATGATTAAAATTTATAATAACTTAAGATCTATACTATTACACAATCCAAAAATATGTTCGTAAATAAGTAACCACATTTTAATTAATATGTATATATAATCAAAATCATGAAAATCATAATGTTGATTACAAACATAAATAATAATATTAAATTTAATATTACATATTAAGCAAGTTTCAATAAATAATTTACCTGAATTTTCAGCTAAATTAATTTTGACGATAAAATTCAATCATTTAATTCCAAATAAATAACGAAAAGGACATTTAAATTATTCAAAGTAAACACCTTAAGGTAGCAAATAACATGAAAAAATCATAAATCCAAAACAAAATAAAAATAAAACGTCAAATGAAATATACTCTCACAAAACACACAACCATCAAAGACTACTCAACTCTAGAGTTTATTTCATCTTTCACTTGGTCATTAGAACCCTTATCTTCTTTAACTTGAAACTTCTCCATCTTCACATCTAAAAGCACAACACATCTGGTACACTACTGTTTCTTGCTAGTAGATGATTCACCTTCATAATGAATAACGTTTTCAATAGATCGTTTTGAAATTGGTGTTTGCAAGTTCGGAACATATCCCTCATCATATTTCTCGCCATTAGTTATCATCAAGCTTATCTACAATATAAATACTTAAATATATTTACCTTGCAAAAAAAAAATTAATCTTTAAAATTTTAAAACGATAACAATATTTAATATAACATAAATTTATATAAATAAATTTACCTGGTCAATTGCATTGCTAAATGATTGAATACTTTCAGAAGTGGCAGTTTCGTTTTCGATTAACTAATTTATTGACAAAAGACGTGATATCTTAAAAGTATCGTACTCACGAATAATATTGTCTTAGTCAATACTAACAATAAAATAAAACGTTTTTCCAACTAAATTCTCTATTGGTTCTGGAATCGCTTCAGGATCTTCAATCTGATAAAATAAATAAATATCATACACGAGAAAAAATTTCTTAATTTATTTTTAGACCATCATAAATTAATTTTTGCTCATCGAACCTTCCCTTTAAAAGAGAAGTTGCTAAATGACCAATTATTTCAGCCGCAACTGCATCGAATAGTAAGTATTTAAGCTCATGCGTTTGATCCATCACATGAACATGCAACTTGTACCTTGTAAATAATTTAAATCAAGATAAAATCAGAAAATAATCGCATCATGTACAATATTATAAAATTCACAACGAAATATATTAAGACAAAAATTCCTATATATTATATTTGAATTACTAACCTTGCACCAACACTGGTAACCAATTTATCACACTCATTACACTTCCATTCTTTCTTCTCCATCTTATTACTTTCATCTCTCACAACCACATCATCTGCCACTTTCTTGTTGCATTCATTACATGCAATATAATACAAAGCCTAATCGGTATTTATCTTCAGGATTGTGCACATTGTCTTAACCTTGCAAACCTAAGTTTTTAATAATAACAAAGAAAAAATAAAAAAATAAATTATCAATATATATAATTATAAATGAGACAAACCATACATCGTTTGTCTTTTTAATCTCCAAAATAGTTTCACGCTCCAGATCTTCCTCTTTGAAAGAGTTTTTTGAACTTATGATAAGTTTTGGTTTGCTCTCCAATATCGGTAGAGATACCCCATCTTCGGGCAAACTCAATAAAACAAAAAATAACAACAACTTGCGGTTTAAATTTTTTTATAACTAAGCATATAAGATTATGAAAATAACTAAGCATATGAATTATTAAATACAATATAAATTATGAAAATAAATTAAATTAATATACTTACATGCGCATAAAATCCAAGAAATCATGGTATTTTGGATTGACAATGAGTTTAGAGCATCCGAAAGCATTGGATATGCTGTAGATATCTAAATTAGGCAAAAAAAAAACAAAATGTTATACGTTAAAGAATAAAACAGTGTAGTTACGTTTTTTAAAAATCAACAATTATTATTATACTTCTATACTCTTTTATTTTTGCAAACCGCAAACAAACAATAAGCATTTGGCCTTCCTGATCCACTGCAATATTGTAGAGTTCTTCTACAAGAGTCTCCCATAAAGTGCATGATAATCTTTCATCATTGTTTAGTTAAAATTAATATGAGTGAAAAATATACGTTCAGTTTAAATGAAGAAAATACAGAGTAAAAAATATAGTATATATATAAATTAACACTTACTTCTGATTTCGCATTTCGAAACCAATTTTTTTTTGTTTCTCATCTTTATTGGTAGTTTCAAGTTTTCCAAGATTGATCATTTGGCCTATGACATCTGCATTGATGATAAATAAGTTAGAAAATTATATAAAATATAGTATTTATAATTAATGTACTAACCAATAAGTAAAAAATCATCTAGAATCCCCGTTAGAATTGAATCATATGGAGAAAAATGTAATTGTCATCTTCAACTCCTCTCAATTCTTGAATAATAGTAGAAAGCATTATATTCATCCTATATTCATGATGAGTAGTTCTGAATGATCCAGAATTTTTCCAAAGAGAAAAATTCTGGATTGTTATCCACAAACCAACTCGAAACTTTGACTCAAATCTTGTAGTAAATTCACGTTTAACAGATCCTTGAATTTTTGATCCCTACATATGAATAAAAGAGTATATTAGATCGGTTATTTTTATAAAACTATCAAAATGTTAAACGTAAAGAACAATTATAATTACCTCTTCATCTGAAACAATAAACTCAATAGATCTACTAGGACCTCTTGGGTTTTCTGGTCTTCAAGAGTGAATAACCTTCACCTTTACATGCCATGATTTCTTAAATGGTTTTACTTGGCTCAATGATGCATACGGAGAAAGTTTTGCAACCATTCTATCCATATTGATAAAAAAAATCATGTTCGTGTAAATTGACAGTGCAGAGAGCTATATGAATGAATTGATATCATGTTGAATACATATTTATATACATATAGAACCATCTCGTGTAACAAAGATTAAGGGTAAAATTTGTTAAGATTATTCACCACAATTTTGAATAAATATCAATATACCTTTTTTACGTGTATATGTTGAAAAAAAGATCCTAACAAATCAAATTGTAAATTTTTTTCCTTTTAAAAAAATAAAATTGTTGCTATTAATATTGATAATTCGATCTTTTATATAGTTTGTTAATGGAAACTAATTTTACCATATATATATGCTAAATACAACTATAATTATATAGTTCTTTAATTTTTGAATCATAGATATGGTGTATCTTAACAATAAATATCAAGAGGTAATAAAATATTTTTATATATATTATCCATTTTCTTTAAAGAAAATTTTTGCTATTAATATTGAGAATCCGACCATTTATATAGTTTGTTAATGAAAACTAATTTTACCATTTTTCGTGTTAAATTTTACTATAATAATATATTTCAAAACTTTTGAATCATAGATATGATGTATCTTAACAATAAATATCAAAAGGTAACAAAATATTTTTGTTAAGCTTCCATAATACAATATAGATTATAATAGTTTTCGGGTAGATTTAGTTTTATGAAAAAATATATAGTAAAGATTTGTACGACATTACAGGTAGGTTGTGTAGATTTTGTTTTATATTTTATAAAGAAATACCTAAATTTTAACTTGAAAAATAAGTTAAGATAATATAGAGAAATATTGTTTTCGGGTTAACAAAAATTTTATAGATTCGATATTATAATTTAATATATATAATTATTTTATGGTAAAAAAATTAATGTCCATTTATAATTTATGTTGTATTTTAAGTTACAAAGTATTATATGATCAAATTATTATTGGAACAAATTGTATTCTCATAAGACTATACAAAAATTAAATTAATTTTTTACTTATAATTGATATAAGTAATATATTTTAAATATTTTTAACCGTGTTGATGAATTAATTTATCTCGATATTCAATATCATAAATATAAAAGGATATATGAATTAAAATAAAATCCATTAAATAGATGATTATTCTAACATTGTCGAGATAAATAAATTAAAATTTTTTAAAAAAACTTATTATTAAAAAAATAGTAAAATAAAAATTGATTAGTTAAAAAAAATATTAAGTGCTTGATTTTGGGAGTCCCATCTTGTCATAATCAATATTTGGAATTACTATCTTCTTAAGTAACTCTTCAGCTTCATCCTTTTTCTTCTTCTGATGATCCAATTCTCTTGTAATATCGAAATCATGATAACCCACCAATCGATACAACGAAGATATCTTAACATTTCATTTCGCAATTTTGATATTTAGCTGCTCACAGCTCTCAAATGCTTCTTGATATGCTTTCATTTGAAAAAGACAGCCTTGGTAATACACATCTAGTTCTTTTTTATCTCTTCACCGTAGTAGAAACTTTTGCTAAGAGCTCCAACTGTTCTCCGGTTACGATAGGAGTTCTTCTCTGAAATACGAATAATATATATAATCATTTTTTACAATAATAAAAAAATATTTAATAATTTTTTTATAATAAAAATAGCTTCTATTTATTCAAATCGGAAAGATGATTATTTTAATTCGGAATCACAACAATGAAACCTTGGAATAATGTGGCATATCTTCAACATATATTGACCATTTTTTGGTTGTAAATCTACAATAAATTTTATTATGAAGTGTAAGAAACCATAGTTGATATGGCATAAACATAAACTTTGAAATACCTTTGACTCATCTGAATTTGGTTCTTTGATAAGGATGCATTTTCCTTTATCGTTCATAGATGGATTGGTTATCTAGACAAAATGATATTAACCCTTTATATAACAATTTCCTTAAATATTTAAAATAACGATCGAGTATTTGTTCAATCATACCTTGTCATCTTCATTCATGATAGCTTTGTCTTTCGTGTTCGACGTTGGACACATTGTCTTCTGAAAAAATATAAACGTAATCGTGAGTGCCAATTAGCAAAAAGAACACGAAAGATGTAGTAATAGTGATTAAATTAGCAAAAAATCAAACAAACGAAAGAATATTAACATGTTTATGAAAAAATCGTTTCAAAAGATGAATACATTTTTATATCTGGTAATAGTGATGAATAACCGTAAATATTAGATGGAGTGATGGATGATTATTTTCTATGAATTCATCTGTATTTATAAGAGAATGCATAGGATATTTTGATTAAGGTGTGTGTAGATATTATTGTTACATTAGATATTAGATAAAGATAGTTAAGTAAATCTTTTCCAATTATGTAACAATAATATTTAGGTAAATTGTAAATGAAGATTTACATATATAAAGATTGAAGTTTTTAAATTTAGTGAATTAGCGAAAAAAAAGTAAATTGAGTAAAGCTTATTTTTATTCGATTTGAACTCGGTTTATCAAAGTTGATATGTTTTTAAAAAATTTCGGATGAAACCTGGTCCAATTAAATAGATCCGATCAACAACCACATGATTATTTAAAAAAAAAAAAATGCAATACTGGGAATCAAACTCAAGATACAATGATAAATTTACCAAAAATACGGGTCAACCCGCCCAATTAAGAAGATCCGCCCGATTTGAAAATTGGTTATGACGAAAATACCCCTTCGTGTTTTTGTTTTCAAAGAAAACTTTAATCCAATGGAAAGCTTTGTAAATATACTCTTTATATTGCCCACTCTCAAAAATGTGCTCTCCCTTTAATAGTATAGATAATAAAACATAATAAATACTTACAATGCCAAAATAACAATTAATTGATTATAAATCTTATTTTAAATTAGTATAATTTTAAATAACACACTTCTAAAAACATAGATAATATGATATAATAAAATTTACAAATCACAAATAAAATATTTCCCCGCACATAGCGCGGGTCCGTAACTAGTTTTATTTTAATTTTTAAGGAATAAAACCATCTTAATATTTTCTAAGATTCAGATTTAATCTGCGTTCAGAATTTGGAGCATTGTCTATAAATTAGTGAGTTTTAAATTAGTCTATGTTTTACATGATACTCCTTTCGTTTCAAATTAATTGTAATGTTAGGGGTCGATTATCTATTTCCCCACGAGTAGTATCATATATCAATATTTTCCCACCAAACTATTACCTATTGCTATTTGTACCTGAGACCAAAGTTAAATATCTATTTCTCCATGAGAATTGGTTTCAAGAAATCAAAACCGAAACCAGATATCAAACCGAGATAAATTGAACCATTCCAGAAACTATACCAATCCGAGTGTAAACCAAAATCAAAACCTGACCCACTGACACCCACTGACCCGCGGATACACCCACGAAAAATAAATGGTCTACAATATCAAAAATCCCCAAAATCATTTTTAAGAACCCTAAATACCAAAAATCGATTTGAAGAACTCTAGATCTCTGTAATTCACGAGTAGGAGGATGAGTAACATTGATTGTATCATCGAGTAGTCGTTCAAGAGGAATAAATGTTGGAGTGCCTAGGAAATGTGTATGTGGGCAACAAATTGTTGAGCTTATTTCGAAATCGGATTCCAATCTGTATCGTAGGTACTATATGTGTGGTTATGCAGCTGCAAACAAGGTAAATCTCTGGTTTTTGTGTCGTAAATAGCCACATGGTAAAGCAGTTTTGAGTAAATGGTGGATTGTGTTAATTTTGTAACTTAGGAATGATAACCACACTTTTAAGTGGGTTGATGATGCACATTTAAATGAAATTGAATCATTGGATGCAAGAATTGCTAATCTTGAGAACCATCTCAAAGACATTAAGGAAAATAGTTATGAGATGGAGAAGAGGGTGTTTGAGAAGATTCAAATGAAACTTGAAAAAAGATATTTGAGAAGGTGGATGATATTTTGGCCGAGGGTAGATTAGAGATGAAGAAGATGATGGTTGTTGTTGTTGTTGAATGTATGTTGATAGTTGGATGCACTCTATTTCTCTAAATTTGATTGTTTTTCTCGGCCATTGGAGATGATGAAGAAACTTGAATGTTTTTGTTATGGTTTATTGTTGGTATCAGATATTGTTGTTGGTTGTTGTTCTTAAATGAATGTGTGATGGATATTGTTGTTGGTTGTTCTTGTTCTTAAATGAATGTGTAAGGGATATTTGTAGTACTTTAATGGATTTTCTTGGCCATTAGATATTGTTATTGGTTGTTCTTGTTTTTGTTATGGTTTGTATGTACTTTAATGAAAGGAAAAATGAAGATATGCAACAAAACATGCCATAACTGAACCTTTAACCATTCAAATCCAACAAAATCAGACCATTACCAACATAAACACAACATGAACTTGCCATAATTGAACATGGTTGTACACAAAAACAGACCTACTTGTACACAGAATCATCTTAATGGCAATAACATACCTACTTCCCCGAGAAAGTCCAACAAAAACAGACCATACACACCAAATCAAACCTATTCTTAAGAAGAACCTTGAGAAGGTTCACCTTGACAAGACTTCCTTGAGAAGGCTGTCCCTTAGACTTCTTGTGCCTTCTACTATTATGATGAACAGCTCCACAAATTCCACAATGTATAATCCTCTTCTTTTCCTTTTGATTCTTCTTCATAGGAGACTCATTTACTCATTTCTTCCTCTTCTTGTCAACTTTGGTAACCTTCTTTCTTCCAGGTTGAGCTGGTTCAGGTGGCTCATAAACAGAAGGTTCATTGGTTCTAGGCCAAAGTCATGGATCCCTCTGTGGACAAAGACTTCAATGTAATTTCTCCTCCACATGTCTGTTTGGAACCAGCTGCGTACATATTTCTCAGGTGGAAGCTTCTTGTCTATGATGACTCCATACGCATGCTCACAAGGAATGCCAAATATGTCAAACTTCTTGCATGTATATGATCTCATACGCAGGCACACTTTGTGATAATCTCCTCCTAGCCGCACCTCATACATCAAGTTGGTGCTTCTACTCACCTTGCACTCAGAAGCCTGTTTATGTTCACTTGCTAGAAATTTATCAATATATGGTGTGCATATTCCTGTGACATTACCATTTTACATTAGTACTATATTGTTAAATGGAATTATAAAAGACATTTACCTTTGTGAGCCTGAGAAAGTTCAGACCTTCTAGCAATCCTAATTATTGCTAATCTTCTTACAGTCTCCAGCATTGCTATAAACGGCTTCTCTCTTGCCTTGTTGATAGTATTATTGAAAGATTCAGTGGAGTTATTATCCACATCCTCACAAAAATGCCCAGAGGGATCAAACTTGTAGAAGGCCAATGTCCAACTCCGCGAGTTTGACTTAATGATGTCATTATAGACACCACTGTCATATTGGAATATCTTGTCTAGTCTCTCCTTATACTGTGTTTCATTGTAGCTCCATGCAAGATTTCATATCAGAGGCTTCATCTCTTTTTTACCTCCATGATTCTTTTTCAGATTAGCATAGATGTGTCTAACACACATTCTATGCTCAATCTTTGGTAACTCCAACTCCACATCTAGTATGAGTCCCTTAAACAAAAACCATTCATAGGTTAAAAAAAATCAGAAAACCAATAACAAGTTAAAAGAAAATCAGAAAACCAATAACAATTGGGTAAATACTATTACCTTTTGCCTATATGATATCATAACATACTCATCACCATCCTTTAAGTTCAATTCCACATTCAGCATCCTCACAAACCACAACCAGTTCTCATTGTTCTCCACTTGTACAACACTCCAAGTAATTTGGTAAATACTATTATCAGCATCCCTACCCAAAGCAACTAGCAATTGTCCTTTGATCTTTGATTTCAAGAAACAGCCATCAACACCAATTATTTTCCTACATGTCTGCATTCATGTCCTTCTAATGGCATTAAAGCATACATAAAACCTATTAAATATATCTTTGCCTTCATCACTTTTCACAGTATCAATCTCCACAATTGAATCCTTGTTTGAATCCTTTATCTCTACAACATAGTCTCTTAAGTGTGAAAACTGCTCATCATACTCAGTGTCTATCCATTTCAAGGTCTTCATCCTAGCAGCTTGACATTGAGACCTAGTGACTCATATCTTATATTTATCCTTAATGATTTCTTCAAGCTTCATCGGCATAAAATAATCAGGATCATCTCTGATTTTACCTACAAACAACCTAGCAATCTAAGGCACTTTAAACATTTCACAATCTCCATTCGGGATACAACTATGACTATCATTGAACTTCCTAATCCTCCATGTCGGGTCTTTAGGCAGCGTGGAAGCATACACATGCCACTCACAACCCGCATAACCCTCATGCCATTATTACCCACACATATGAACTTCCACTTATCCTTATCATACCTGGATTGCTTCAGATTTCGGTCGGTCTTGAGTGCATAGTCAAGCACACACTCTTTGAATGCTACACCATTAAAGAAAGGCTGCTTCAAATAAAGGTTTTCATCTCTTCGTCACATGTTTCCGNCTCTCTCTCTCTCTCTCTCTCTCTCTCTCTCTCTCTCTCTCTCTCTCTCTCTCTGATTACTTCTTCATCACTCGATGGATATACATTGTGACGAACAGATTCTTCCCCTTTTGAAAACTCCTTGACAAGATGCTCTATGTAAAAATCGTTTCTCTCCTCTACTTCTACATCGTGTTTATCCTCTTCCTCAACATCCCGAACAACAATATTTCGTCGTCTCTCATGTCACGATTCTCACTTAACTCGATTTCATAGGTTTTCGATTTAGGGTTCACGAAATCGAATTAGGGATTTGTTCTTTAGGGATTTGATTATGGGTTTGGTTAGTATGTGTAATCGGGTCTTTTTGTGCATAAGTTCGTTTTAGTGTTGGTTTTGAGTTAAATCAGGTTAAGTTTATGGATTAAACCAAATAGTAAACCAACTTAATTTCATTGTATGGATATCGAGAAATTCAACTATTACTCTGTGAAATTTAAAATGACTGAAGTGGAGAAATAGATATTTAACTTTGGTCTTGGGTACAAATAGCAATAGGTAATAGTTTGGTGGAGAAATATTAATATATGATACTACTCATGAGGAAATAGATAGTTGACCCTAATTTAGAGAAAAAAATTTGTTTCAAAGTATTTCTTTTCACTTTTCAATATAAAATTTATTATATTTTTATGTTTTGTGTTCATTTGTATTCTGGATAATGATTTATTATTGGCCGATTTGTATTGGGATATGGTGTTTATCTCAAAAAATTTTAAATTAAACAACTTTCTTGATATGTGTGTAAAAACTTTAAACTACAATTATTTTGAAAGAAAGATGTTTGTTTTAAAAGGAAGAGTTAGTCGGTCGATTTAGATTAAATATCGAATCTCATTAAATATAAAATTACAAATTATTTACTCTATTAAATTTTTTTGTCACCTACTCCATACTAATCTAAAACTATGTTATAGGTCTATTAATAAATGTGAATTGATTATTCGACGATTTCATTTACCTTAGAAACCGGTTATCCTTTAGAAAGATTGACTAACTGTAACACCCATGACCCAACTCTTACTGAGGTATAAAGTCAAAGTTCCATTGTTTCAAATTTCATGAACACTAATACAGAAAAAAAAAAAAAACACAAAACACTAAAAAAAACAGAACAGTAAATAAAAAGACATCAAAACAACTTTGATCGAAACAAAAGAATCGGACTTGTAACAAGATGTCCTCTTGAATCATCCCATTTAACAGAAGCCGACATAACACCTCTCAAAGTATCTTCCCAAACTCCATTAATCAAAACCTTAAAATTCTTCTTCTCACCAGCCTTATCAAAACTCAAAACACTAGGAACAACTTCAACACTCCAACCTTTTGGTGCCCAAACTTTTGCAACATAACTCGATGCTCCATACCCAACATTCTTCACTCTTCTATAAAAAACCTCCGACACTTTTGTCTCTGTCCTACTTACTTGCTTATGCATTGATGGATAATTTAACCCATCAGACCCTAACGCTTGCTTCTGATCCACGCAATTAAATTCTTTCGTAGTCTTGTTGTTATTACCTAATAAAAGTCCAATGGTTGTACTGTTATACCCTTCTTTACAAAGGTATCTTAAGTACGAGCTTTCCTTTATGTCGTAAACTAGACCCGGGTGAATCGCCCTTCTCGGGTTTATTTGACCCGACCCATAGCTTAATTCTGCTTCATAACCTTTGATTCTCATTGGAGTAGCTGTAAAGATTGGAACTTTCTGTTAACATGTTCGTGAATTCATACAAAATAAGAATAGTATGATGAAAGAGAGAAAACGGTTTGACGCAAATACATTGTATAAAGTTTCTTATACTGAAAACCCGATTCCATTAGAAAAATTTAATATATTTTTTTCTCCTAAATGGACCATGCCTTACTTCAGGGGCAAACCTCCAAAATCTAGTCTTAGCGCAACTAAACTTACACATAAATTATGACAAATAGAATTGGCGTCGATCTACATCATTTATGCGGTAATTCTATTAGGACTCTTGAATAATATTTTATGTCACATCATCACATAAACATCTTGATATTTTCGTTTGATGCTGTAATTAACGAAACTTTGGATCGAAACTAGTACATCTTCGTACCTGTTGTCATTAGGGCGGATTTTATTGCGGCTGGAGACCAATCGGGATGAAATGATTTGACATAAGCTGCTGCAGCTGCTACATGAGGACAAGCCTGTGATGTTCCTGACAGTATAGAGTAAAGTGTTTGTCTTTTGTCGTATGCATGATTATTAATTGTTGCTAGCTTTGAGAATGCTCCGAGAATGTTTAGTCCCGGTGCTGAAATATCAGGCTGTCACACAAAAACCGGACTCAGTTCAATCATTTGGATGCAAATAAAGAGGTGTCAGTATGGGTTAAGATTTTCGGGTTAGGTCCAATCTGAATCGTTACCGAGTGAATTTAAATATAAAATTTTATATCTATTACTATAAAATGGGTCTAGCGGACTGATCCAACAAAAATCGCAAGATTAACGGATTTTTATCTACTTTTCCATGGATCAACCGGCAAACTACTAATTCAATAAAAAATAAATAAATTATAAATAATATTATATATTTAATAAATATAGTCTCTCAAGTATGTAATTATACATCAAATTTGAGTGTCTAAAACTAAAATATTTATAAAAATATTATCTTATTTTTTACTCAAGTCACTAATTTTAAAATTTATAAAAATTTATCATAATTTAAGTATTGATAAAAGTGTTACCATTAAACCGCAAATATATTTGGACACAGATTTAAATAATTAATTACTCTACTGATTTTGTAGTTAATCCGTCATGGATAAAAAAATTTGAATCCATTGCAGGGCATGCCAAATGAGCGCGGAGCAACCCATTTGACACCCTTCAAAGAGACAGATACGTGTAAATATATATATAGAGAGAGAAGCTAAAACCTTAAGAATGTTAGGGCTGATTCTTTGAGGTCCTCTTGATGAGAAAGGAGCAATTTCTGGAGCTAACATTTTCGTTGTTTTCGTCTTAAAGATTACTGCTTTTGGATTTCTGTTAGAAAGTTCAACGTGAGAGGAATAAGAACAAGATAAGTAACAAGAAGAGAGACACACATAAGTAACAACCAAACTTTAGATATTTAGATTTTGATTACTTGGTAGAGTTGATGTATTGAGAGATCTTTGTACCATCTTCTAAGGAAACATAAGAGCCAGGAATAAGAGTTGAAATAGCCATTTCAATTGGTTCTAGAAGTTGAGCAATCACACCAGATCCTTTTAAGAGACTCACAACATGATCTTCACTTCCTCCACTACTTCCTTCTTCCATTTTTACTTCGCAATAAACTATCTTCCCCATCACTTTATCCTCTCCCATTGTCCCAGATTCACAATACCTACATATATTCTCAATCTTCTTAAAACGATTCAAGACTTTGAATTAAAGAGAGAGAAAGAAAGAGGCTTTTTTCTCGGTTTTCGATGATTATTACCTCGGTTCTCCATAGTCTCCTGCAGATAAGTTAGATGCAAGCAAACCACTTGTTAGAGGATACATTTTCTTCCTTGGAGAGAACCCATTTAGAGATATTCCCTGAAAATGAGACCTTAGTCATTCTTCTAATTGAAAAAGTTTGTATAGTTTTATGGTTATTTTAATACTCGATCCTTTATATACTATTGGGTTTGTTGTGCACTTTTTTATATTTTATGAGAGGGGTTGATACTCAAGTTCTTGAAAGAGTATTTACTTACTGATGCGGTGAAGCCATTGCCGAGTTTTACTTTAGTTTGAAACTTTCGATCGATCGAGTTGGCTGCAACGGTCATTACCCACGGTGCAAGGTTGGCAACCGTGAATAGACCAGGACCTTCATTGCCTGCAGAGCTTGTTGTCAAGATCCCTTTTTTCATCGCATGAAATGCTCCGATTGCAATCGGATCTTTAAAAAATGGAAGCGGGGCGCCTCCGATTGAAATCGATATTACATCAACCCCATCAGATATCGCCTCATCGAAAGCTGCTAACATGTCCATGGCCGAACATCCTTCATCCCAACACACCTATAACCGCAAAGTTTCAGACCAAAACCGCAAGTAAACATTTCCTCCGTCTTTTAAAAGTGTCTAACAAAATAGCAATCGAAGAAAACACAAACCTTATAAGTTGCGATTCGAGCAGAAAGAACACCACCTCGAGCCGTGCCATTCGCAATTCCGAAAAAGCTAGCGTTTGAGACAGAAACACCAGCGATTATAGAAGCTGTGTGAGTCCCATGACCTTCGAAATCCGCAGCAGTATGTGCATTGCGGCCGGAAATACTCTCTTTTTCTAGGTGGAAGTACTTTGCGCCAATTACTTTACTGTTTTTTTTCAAACAAAAAGTAAGTAAAAAAAAAAAAAGAAAGAGAAGTTACAAAAACAGAGGAAGATGATAATACAAAACAGAGCATATTTTCTTACTTATTGCAATGAGTTAAGTTATTTCCAGTTACACATTTTCCTTTCCATTTAGCTGGAGGAGGTCCATATCCTTTGTCATCGAAGCTCGGTGAATCGATATCAATCCCTTTTTCGACAGTTAAAATAATTAGTTATGAATCAGATTTTGTCGATATTTTTCATATTCTAGTTCTAGTTTTTACTTACCTGTGTCAAGAACTCCCACAATGATGTTACTTTCAAATGTTACTCTTCTTTTGTATTTGGATTCGACAAATCCTAGATAATCCCATGATCTTGTCGTGTGAAGCTTTTTTCGAGTGTTCTTAAACACCGATACAACTCCTTTTTCGCCTATGCAAAAGCAATCCAAAACAATCACATTGAGATAAACAAATCCTCTAACATACTCTGGTCTCAGGTCTGGAGATATGTACGAGTTTCGGCTTTTTAATCTTACGTGATAGCTTCTCTGCTTCATGAGGAAACAGTTTTGCTACAAATCCATTAATGTTCTTTCCATAGCTATACATTCTAACTTCTTTTGCTTTGCTTTCACTGCAACAACCCAACAAAAGTTTATAAATTCGAATAAAAATGCTAGCAAAATCGATGATCCTAAAAAGCAAGAACTGATTTCTTACTCTCCGATCGTTGTTAACAGAAGATTGTGATGGATTTTCGCGGTTTCAACATGAGAATTCTCGGTTGCTTCTCCCATGTAAACAATATAAGGCTACAAAGAACAAGAAACATACCAAAAAGATGAGCAAATTTAGAAACTTAAAACCAAACACTCTTCACTCTTAGATTATTACCTTTCTTTCATTGTTTTCATCTTCTGCGACTGCTTTAATCGCATTGTTAACAAGGTAAAAACAGATTATGAACAGCCTTAAACATAGATTTTGGACCATCTTTTTGATATTTGAGATTAGCAAATTTGAGATTTGCTTTTAGTTTGTGAAGATTGTTAAAACAAAAAGGACAATACTTAGTAGCTATTTAGTGTCTTCTTTTTTTTGGCTAAGTCTTTAGTAAAACACTGAGAGTCCTTTGGCTTGTTAGTAGGATCTTTGTTACACCCTAATTATCTGTTTCTTACTTTCTTAATTTCAATATTTTTGTTTATCCTCCCAATGAAACTAAATACTCTGGTTTTTATTAGTCAACAAATAACTTCAAAATTGTTTATCATAACTACCTCATCTTCCTCAATTATAATAGGTTTATTTCTTTATTTAAAATATTTTCATTTATTGTATATTAAACTAGAATAAAAAACCAATATATTTTTAATAGTTACAAAATATTTAATAAATTAAGATTTTGCATAGATTTACGAAATTTTTATATTTTGAAACATAAATAAATCATTAAAACATTTTAAACATTAAAACTACGAGAGTATTATTTAATTGATTGAGTTTTAATTGATTAACTCAATCATGCGTAGTGGTTAAAAATTCACATTTGCATTGTTGGAGTCCACATAGTTCTATGCATTATGAGTACTTTTTGTTTTTTAATTTGAAAATAGGTACTTTTGTTTTTTATTTAAAAAATAGATATTTTTGTTTACTCACATAAACCATTCATCATTCACATAATCAGTTTTATCATTGACATGAGCAATTCATATTAATCATTCACAAACAATTCATCATTCAAAAAACGAAGAAAGTATCTAAATACAAATAATTTAATAAAATGCATTTTTAGCAAATTAAAAAACATTTTAGTATCCTATTACCCAATTTTCTCTATATCAGTTGGTTATGAATTGGTTTGTGGATAGAAATGTGACAATAACCACTCTCACATTTTGATTCTCTTCTTTATAAACATTGCAAAACGCTATTAACCTTCATGTGGTTACTAAACAAGTGAAGAGTTCTTTTTTTTTTTTTACTAAACAAGTGAAGAGTTCTTATTAGACACACAATCTTTAACTTTTGGACACATACAATAGAACACAAAAAAATGAATGAAGAGATACTAAAAAAAACGTAGAAAGGACTAACACTTAGAGTTCATAAGAAGAGACCTACAATAGTATTTCTCAAGCTTTAATCAAAGACTCGGTAAGACTTTTCGTAAAACCGAGTAAACCGATCTCCATCCTTCTTCTGTTGGATGACTTCGATCCCAAAAGAAAGCAGATTTAGGATCATTACATATCACATACTTCTTCACTCCCTTTTCATCTACACTTCCACAACTATACTCGCTGCTCGTACCTATGCAACATGGCTTCAATGGACTCTGAAATGTTCTACTCCCTGCATTTCCACAAAGCCAATCAGTCTAATGGAAAGACCAGACCATATTACATTACATGCCATGGTCCCGGATATGGAAATAAAGGTGGGCAAAAAACCCGAACCCAAAAATCCAAGCCAAAACTAATGTGAATACAGAAGTTTTGAACCGAACCGAACCGGAACTAGTGTGAATATTCTATTTGGTCATAAGTTTTGATACCCGAAAACTGGTAACCAAATCGGAACTATACCTGAAAACCAAATGAGTACTCGAAATATCCAAATACTCAAAAGTAGTAGACATAATTAGTTTTCGAATAACTCGAAATAGTTTTTTAGGATCAAAATATAATATATTTATTAAATCTTAAAATTTGTGTGTATATTTAAGGATTAAATTTTAGTTTTTATATTGTCTATTGTTTTAATGCTTCTTGTTTCATGATTTGAATTTCTTACGTTGATTTTTTCGGATAATTTGAATAATGGCCAGACTTATCTACAAATATATTAAATTTCGGTCTAGAACTTCCTAGTTAATAATACTTGTTTTTGTACCTCCTCCATTCTTGAAAACGGTCAAGAAAGCATTGTAGAGATCAAGAATGATGAAAGTCGACTTCTTGGTCTCGTTATTGAGCTTTGCCACGGCTTGTTTCAATAAGTTGTTGTGAAGTATCACTAAAGCGTTTTGTGACTCGTTACAACGCTGGAACGAGGAAGCAACGGTGGCTCCTGGGAGGCAACCAAGTGGCTGCAACGATGGTACTGCTATCTTTTGCACTCCCAAGGCATGGATCCACCTCAGGTTCACCTCCATTTGATCCACAACTTGCTTTATGTATGCCGGAAATTCCTACGAAATGAAGAAATTGATTAAGAAGAACCGAAACAAATTAGTTGTAGTTGTGGTCTCTACAATGTTTTCCTTACGTTTGATACAGTTTCCACTAGGGTCACATTTGGTTCTACACAATTCACATGACAGTCCATACAGGACCCGGCCCAGAGCATGGGTGAGGGAAGTCAGATTAGGGCACATGCATCTAGAGTACATTTTTGTTGAAATAAAATGACATCTACATTGAAATAGAGGGCATTTTATTGAAACTTTAAAACGTTTATATTATAAGTACCATAAATTATAGATGTTTTTGTAGAAATAAAATTCATTAGAGGTTTATAAAAATCAGTTTTAATATATCTTAGTTATATATTTTACTTTGTTTTTTGTTACTTTAATATTTGAACCATAACGAGTTGTTTAGTTTATTTATTAGAAATAACTGTTTGATATATATATATATATATATATATATGGCACACATTTTTAAAAATTTGTATAGGGCATCCAAAAACGTTGGACCAGCAGTAGGTCAATATTAGTTTAGATTTTTGTACCGATGAACACAGCCACTTAAACCACCGGTCCTAAAATTTTAAAATCATAATCTAAAATGAAAAAATATGGGGCGATTATGCTTAATTGTTTGAAGAGATATATGAGTTTTGGTCTATAACTAACTTTGATATTCTTGTAAGAAAAATGACAATATATGAAATGTTTATGTTTTCTTACAGAGGCAGGGCGATTTCTGGAGATGAAAGTGGAGTAATCGTTGCCGGCGACGCTGACGAGAGCGACGGAGGAAGCAAGATCGGAGGGAGAGTAGATGTCGCCGGCGGAGAGAATGTTGTTGAAGAAATTGATTTGAGAGGACATATTAGGCAAAGGAACAAGAGTGTTGAAGACTCCTGTTCCTCCGTACGCAAAATTCATTCCGTACACTAACCGCTTCTTTCCCGCGTAATCTTTCCATAAATATGGAATTGGTGATTTTATCCCCACAAATTTTGCTACAAAAACAATTATGGTAGTATATTTTTTTATGAGAATACCACAAATATAATAAAAAAACATGTAAGTATATGTTCTAAAAAATACCATTTAAAATGTTTATTTTCCAAGAAATATTACAAATATTCAAATTGAAATTTTTAAAAGTTTATAATTTAAAATTTTGGATATAGATTAATTATAATTTAATATTGAAGATGTTAAAGTTTAATTTTTAGAATTTAATTTAAATTTTGATACTAATTTAAATATGTTTTTTAAACAATAACATTATAGTGTATAATATTTTAGAACAAACATTGAAAAAAGTACTCCCTCCTTTCATAAAAGGATGATGTTTAAGCTTTTTTCTTTGTTTCACAATAGTTGATGTTTTAGATTAAAGTTAATATATATTTATGGTATCGGAAATTTTACTTCACAACTATTGGCTTTACTTTTATTTTTAACCAATAGCAACAGATGATATTTAGTGTTATTAAACTAATAAATAAATATTAAAAAATAAAAGTTAGTTTTATTAATGTGTGAAAAATCTAAAATATCATCTTTTTAAAAACGGAGAGAGTAGTATTTTTGAAACTCTTCCTAATTTTATAATCTCGAAAATCAATCAAAATTTGAATTTATAGTATGTTTATATCAGAATAAAATGGATATAGAAAAGTAGAAGATTATTAAAAGAAACATTATGATAACTGATAATTAATTAACCTCTAGAAAAAGTTACATAAAGCACACGAAATACGTACTATGCATGCAAAATACATTACTTGATATGTTTATTATTCACATATATAATATTAATATATATGCGACCTCTACTCTACACATATCATAATTCTTTACTAATGTGTATATTGTTAAGATACATTATGGTCTCAAATGAGGATAATATAAAAAATGTTCTTAAAAAATTGAACAAAACTCAAGACGTATATTTATTGTAAGTTTTTGTCATAAATTTATTTATTACGCTGTCGCCATCTGCAAGGTATCCTATTTCCGACTATATTTAAATTTTTATGATGCGTGCGTTATGTATTAAACAAAAAATGTCATAAAGAATATATAAAAAATATATACTTTTTTGACATCAGATATTTCCACACTTAATTGAAGTTTCGCATACTACAATGTCAGAAAAAGACACTAGTCTTATTCAGTACACTAAGGATTTGACTCAACACTGACAACTTCGTAAATAATCGAACTAATTTCAGTATATACAATATTTCAAGAACAAACTTTTTTTGTTAAAAATATTTCAAGAACAGAATTATCTTTCATGACTATAAATGGAAATCAAATAACACAAGGAAAAAAAACCCCCTAAATTTTTTCTTATTTACTTCATAATATTTTCTACAGTACTTAAACACATATATATTGTAGGAATATGTGGTTTAAAATAGGAAAATATCCCAAAATAAACAAAAAAAATAAAGTGGAAAATATCACTTTAATAAAAGCAAAGTACAACAAGAAGATGGTAAAAAATTAAAAGCAAAGTGGATTGACACCAGACCACTCTTTCATCATTGTTTTTTGAACCTTATTTATTAAGCATCATTATTTTCACATATATACATATATATATATACACATTTAAATATAGTATATGTAATATATTCACATGTTGTTAAACAATTGAGATTATAATTTAAAATATAGGGCTAAAACATCAATTAGTTAGTTACCTAACACCAATCAATCAGTTCCCCCATTTCCACATAATCTATACAAATTAGGTACAATAATAACATGACTCATATTAATTCTATAAAATAATTGATAAAGTGGTTAAATTTTGTCGATCTAATTATGAAAATAAAACAAAGTAAACCCGAGTCGGTAAAATTTGATTAATATATAACTAATTTCTACTCCCTCTGTTTTTTTGTCATCGAAAAGTCACAAAAATAAAACGACTAGAAGATTACAGACGCAATTTGTCGACTAAAACTCCATATGTTTCTAAATAATAGATTTTCTAGATTTTTCATGCATATTAATAAAACATATTAACTATAGACAAAAATATATTGATTTTTGTACATAATAATATTCCATAACTTTAAACCAATAGTAATTCAACATATCTAATATTTTCAATAAATGTTTATTAAAATCAACAATTTTTTAATAAATATTATATAGAAAAATGAAAAAATCTATCTTTAAAAAAAAAATTTAAAATCTAAAAAATTCTTCTTTTAGAGAGGGAATATAATATAGGTAATATAACTATCTAGAATTAAAATTCTATAACAAAAAAGAAGCCAATGTGGTTAGATATTAAATTTTAAGGAATAATGAGATAAAAAAGATTGCTACTTTTTAGTTTAACGATGAAGAAAGGGAAAGGGTACCTAGGAAATCGGTGGCGACACGACCGTCGGAGAAACGGCCGGCAGGTTTTCCGGGGAAAGTGATACCATAAGGTAATTTCCAAGAACTAGAAAGAGACTTCTTGATGTTACCAGTATCAGCATAAGAATCTCCAAACACAAACAACTTTGTTGGTTTAAATCCATACAAGTGATGATTATGACTCTTAACTCCATTACCAAAGAGAAGTGAAGTGAATAAGAAGAGAGAGAAGGTGAAGAAGAAGAGTTTGTTCAAAGAATCCATTTTCAAGATGAAGAGAGAAAGAGTAAGTGGAAGAGAGAAGATGGGCTTCAAAGGAGATAATGACTTTAAAGTGAATTGTGTTATGACCAATGTTTTTTTTTATTGCAAAAGGAATGGAGAGGAGGGAGAGTAAGTGGAAGAGAGAAGATGTGTTTTGAAAGGAGATAAATGACTTTAAAGTGAATTGTGTTGTGACTAATGTTGGTTATATAAATATAGTAAAGCCTTTTAAGCCACTAAAGCTTCAATACAAAAGTTGATATGAAACAACTATGACTTGGTCAACATTTAGACATTTATTCTCTGTACTTATTCTTTTTCTTTTAAGGACCATTTAAGTTTATTTTTCTGTTTGTTTAGTCCTTAGTGTGATTACAACGCAATTTGGATAAGGGAGATATTAGTTTTATTTAGTACAATAGCCTTTATAAATTGATTAGATAAACGTCCATAAGTGTGATACGCGTAAATGAAAAAATATTATGATTTTAAAATTAATAACTGATATTATTAAGACTCGTGTAATAAAAAAGTTTGTATAACTTAAATTTTTATATATTCCTTATAATAAATAATATATCTTATAGTTAGTTTTTCAAAAAATATTTAAAAATTTGAATTTATTTTCTTTTTATATTGTAACTATTATTTTCACTCTAATTTTATATACATATTTAACTATTCCGAAAGTTTATCTTATGATACATTAAAAAATTTTAAAATAGCTAAATTTATAACTATTATTGTTTGATACATGTCTTGTCATTATCCGAGCTAAATTTAATATTTATCACAGTCTTATGAGTCATTATTAGTAGGAACGTATACAGAACAATTTTTCACTCAATGCACTATCGCAAATAAAATATTTTCACTGAGTACACTGTCAAATATCGATATATTTTTTTTTGTTAAGGTTGATGAATATATGTTATTTGATCTTCTTATGAAATGATCACTTTTATATCATGTATTTTTCAATATTTGTTTTTTCCAATATGTATAATATAATGTTTTATATTTACAATTATTTTCTATTTTGTAAAGAATTCCATATATATGAGTTTTACAAATGGAGAGGAAAATTAATTAATTTCACTTAAAGATTCTTAATTCAAAAATTATTTACAAAAAAAAAACAATTAAATTTTTTAGGTTCTCCAAGTTGATCACCTTTTCAAGTAAAGAAGAAAAGAAAAGGACAAAAACAATCGATTCCTGTTTTATACAGACGTACGACGAGCTGCTACAACTTCTCTATAGATCATTAATGTTTCTTCCATCACATTGGCTTCAGCTAAAAGCTTTGACCTCTTCTTTCCCGAGGGATGTGTTGATAAATATTCTCCGAGTGCAGTATCATCATATCTCCCGAATTTTTCATACAATTTGGGAGCTACTCGCAGGTCACATCCTGCAGATGCAAGCAGTAGCAACCCGATATAATCTGCTTCTATCTCCGTCCAGTTTGTTATATAACACAAAAAACAAAGTTAATTAAAATTCATCACAACTTAAAAAAACAAACGATTGATTTACAGTAAAAGAGAGTTCATAAGTAATTAAGTACTTTCTATAAAAAGGAAGCTCCAAGAAAGAGCTGACATGGTGTTCACAAGATCAGGCATGGCAAACTTAGAGAGCGTCAATTGAATGATCTCAAACCCTAAGCTCTTTGTTATTCCTTCAGCCACATGTCGTGCCACCAATCTCATGTCCTATTACAATAGCAACTTCAGCATTTGACCTAAAATGTTCAAGCAGCCTAATGAAGACCACAATCTTCCCCGCGGGTAAGCAAAATGCGTTAACGCTAGGGTCGTTAACCACAATGACCTCCCAATTAATCCCCTCGAAGTGAGACGACTTCGAAGAATCTTTCTTCATCCATTTCTCATACAGAAGCTCGAGGTGAGTACTCCACACCTCGACCTTTTGGCTCATCATACCTCTTTGAAACTCATCAATTATCTCTTTAGCTATCAATCTAATCCTAATGCTCTCAGGGTGGATCTCTGAGAAGATTTTCCTTTTGTAAAATTTTTTAATCTTCTCAAACACTGTTTCCCCAATTAGCTTCTCCGTAGATTTCGACAAGAGAAGTAAATGAGTCATTTTCATATAAGGAACCGTCTCCAAGTTCCCAAAATAGACGATGATCAGAACACCGGAACTGATCAGCACCACCGTAAAAACTGTCCTAGGGTTTTTGAACCACCGACGTGGCTTGAAATGACGACCCATGTAACACCCCGGTTCCGGTCAAACCCCCTTTTGACCAAAACCGATGTTGTTACGT
>OVBE01004740.1:0-23207 GCA_900406425.1 Iberis pinnata | reverse complement strand
AACCAACATGCCTTAAAGATCAAGTGATTTGGAGATATTTCAATGGAAATTTCATCATGGAATCTTAAAAGATATTGTAGCCATGAATTCAAGCTTTCCAACAAGACAAAAATCACCTTAAACGCTCTGGGGAATTGCAAGATATGAGCCGACAAAGCTGTGGTCCGCTAGATTCGAAACTCCAAATTCTCCGCCCCAAAGATGCATCTTTTACACCACCTTACACTGAAAATTAGGAGAAGACCTCTTCATCAAAGTTGTAGCCATTTGAATGAGATTTCCAAAGAGCTATCGCACATCATCATAGCTTCAACGGTGACAGAGTTATGGACCTCTCACTGAAGGTGTATCAAGAAGATTTCGGAACATAAGCTCATACCGGTTTAGTGTATCGGTTTGTGCAAACCGGTACACTAAAATAAAAAAACAGAGACTAAGTATCGGTTTGTTGTACCGGTCAAGCCAAACCGGTATAGAACCAAAAAGTCAACATTTTCAACACTTCTTCAAGTCTTGACCCATTTCCAATTGGGTTAACCCAATGTGACTTTTAGGATACCATTTAAGCTTTTTAAACCTAATTTTCGAGGATCATCTCATCTTTTAATCTTTGCTTTTTAAGAAGAACTTTGTAATCATATTTTTAATCTTATGTTTATTTGAGTTTGATTTCTTGTTGATTGCTTTTAATCTTATCAAATATTCTTCTAATCATGATTCAACACATCTCTAATCTTGGACTTTGTGTTTTCTCAATGATTAATGAGTAGTTCTTTACTAAGAAAATGGGTTAGGTAGATTAGGATGATTAGATAGTTGATCTTGATGTTTAGGGCTTAGATATCTTATATCCTCATTCATTATGTGTTCTTAATGGTAGATTTGTCTTGGCCATTCAAGTTTAGATCATATGTGTTTTATTTCCCGAAAAGTGTTCGATGAAATGTTTGAACCAACTATTGAATGCTAAATGAGGCCTAACCAAGAGATTTTTGTTAGTTAGCTTAGTGGTTGATCATGGATTAAAACTTAAGGCTTCTTGATTGTGTAATTATCCAAGAGATTGTTTTAGTTGCATGATTAGGAAATGGATTAGTGCCATGAGAGTGGATTAGTCTAATTAAGAGAATCTTAGACCTAGGATTAGCATTAAATTATAGTATAAAGCATCATGGGATACCATTTGATCACCCAAATCAATAACCTTTGCCCATTTGTTTAGGATTTTTAATCTTGATTTATACTTTAGTCTTTTGTTGAATTTGTTTAATCTTTTTAACTTTTGAATTGTTGACTTTTTGTTGACTTTTGGAATTATGCATTATTAAGTGTTTCAAAACTATTCAAATCTTATTAGCTTAGACTAGACATGATTCTCCTAAGTTTTAATGTGTTAATTGCTTCCGATTTGGATTGATCCCTAAGTACTTCATTGACATTTGAGTAGCCTTAGGATACTTGATTAGACAAGGATCCAAAAATTCTTGTTTATCAAGGGGCGGAGCCACAAGTAGCGAAGACAGCCATATACTCGGAGTTTTGCATAATATGGTGCAGCAGCAAAGAGTGTCTGGTACGGTGACTTCATTTTGAGCAGAGGAGTAGGAATTCGATTAATTAAGTAAACTGTTGTTTGAAACGCATATGGCCAGTATGATTTTGGCATTCCTGCGTGACTGAACAAGGCGAGACCAGTCTCAACAATGTGACGATGCTTTCGTTCGGAGATACCATTGTGTTCCGGAGTATGAGGCGGTGAGGTAAAGTGGGCGATTCTAGCTTCGGATAGGAATTGCTTGAGTGCAACAAATTCTCCACCGTTGTCAGAATATAGTGTGCCTAGTTTGACTCCAAATCAATTCTCAACTAGTGACTTGAATGGTATGAAGGTGGATTTAACCTGAGATTTTGTTTGAAGAGGATAAAACCAAGTGTAGCGGGTGTAGTGATCAATGAGGATAAGGTAATACTTGTAATTTTGAGTGGAAAAAACCAGTGATGTCCATACATCAGTAAAAAAATATTCAAGGGGACGTTTGGAGATAATAGAAGTGTGAAATAAAGGTAGTTTATGGCTTTTAATAATAGAACAATCATGACAAAGACTGTTTTTGACTTTTGAATGTGTAACATGGAGTGAAAAGGAAGACATAATAGTTTTAAGAGTAGAGGCTGAAGGGTGCCCAAGCCTGTTGTGCCAGGTAATCTTCGTTATTCTAGAAGGAAAAAAAGTAGAGAAAGCAGAGATTGGAGCTGAAGTTGGCTACTCATACAGTTCATTACTGGTTCGGCCTTGCAGTAATCGGGTTCCCGAAGTTCGATCCTTCACCTGAAAAGATATGGGGAAAATTTCAACAGACACATTATTAGTATTACAAAACCGATATATTGATATAAGGTTTTTATGGATCATAAGGGAGCATATGACATGATTTAATTTAAGAGAGCGAGTTTTGGTAGGGAATGAAAAAGAACCAGTGTGGGTTATAGGAATACCAGAACCATCGCCAATTAAAACATTTTTGTTACCATGATAAGGCTGATGAACCGCCAATGTGTCCAGATAATTGGTTAAGTGATGAGTAGCACCACTATCAACTAACCAGGGAGTTGTTGTATGTGTAGGGACCGCAACAATATTCACACGTGGTTGCCACGAAGTGTAGGACGAAGGTAATTGTCCTTGAGTTGAAGAGGCAGTGAATTGATTGCATTTCCTGGCACTATGACCATATAAACCACATATTTGACACTTGCCTTGATAACCTTTAGTTTGACGATTGTTTGACCTTGTGTTTCCATATTGACTTTGCTGGTTGTTTTTATTCCATGACTGGCTGCTGCGATTTTTGTGTGGATTCCGTGGCTGTTGTTGACGAGAACGATTGTATGAAATGTTATATGTGGTCGGAGTAGTGAATGGCGTTGCAGCAGTTGTCAAAAGTTTTGGTTCATGATTCAAAAGCTTCTCATGAACCTCAATTATTGATGGTGTGTTTTCTCTACCTTAAAGCTTATCAATGACAGATTTATACCCATCTGGAAGGCCTTGGTAGACATAATCAAGTTGGTCTTCATGTTCCACATGTTTACCAATAAGAGCTAATTGATCAAACTTGGTATTAAGAATATGTAGATATTCATCGATTGTTTTTGTGCCTTTGGAGTGTTGTTTGAGTTGAATCTTGAGTTGTTTGACATGTCCATGACTTGGTTTCGCGTAGGTTGAAGCAAAGATGCTCCAGATGTCAGCATAATTTTTGGCACGAGACACAGTAGTCTGGACAGATAGATAAAGTGCTCCAATGAGACCACTAAAGATGAGTTTATCTTGCATTTTCCACAAAGTAAACTCAGGGTTAGGTTTAACAACACCCTCTTGGGTTATTGTTGCAGCAGGGGCTGAAATGGATCCATCGAGATGGTGCACTAAGTCATAGCTATCAATAAGAGAGTGGACTTGAAGACTCCACATCATTTAATTGATGGATGTGAGTTTCATAACATTAGGCATGTTGATATTGAGAAGATTTTTTGAGTTTGTAGCAACTACCTCAGCATTTGTGTCTGCCATGGCAGAAGAAAAAAAAATAGAAAACGAGGAAAAGAAAGATGAAGAGAGGGATGACTAGAGTTACATAATAAATTAGGGTTTTTATTTAAGCCTGCTCTAATACCATGTAGAAGGTATTTTGTATATATTGTAATAATGTGTACAAGGAGTGTTTATATATAGCTATACAAGTTTCCATAAACATGAGATCTCAACATAAATATGAATGATATGATTGTGTAATCATATATTCTTGACACGATATCATATTGATAAGATCTTTGGAATCTGTGTAAGAGATACTACACTGGAAATTTATCTTAAGTAAACTCTGCATAGTCCAGAGCAGACTAAGAAGCTTCTATATGGAGTGGGGAAATACCTTGAAAAACACCCCTTAATCCAAGGACCATAGTATGATCTGAAGGATCTCGCATAATCCATCCAATTCCCCTAAAAGTACCATTTTGAACCCATGAACCATCCACAAAACAGGTGTTGACACCGTTTGGGATATATTGTAAAGGTCATGCGACTATCCCAATCGTATCTAACACCTGGGTACAGCCGATAGTACTATAAGCATAACTCCAATCAAAGGCTTCCTTTGAAGCCCGAGTAAGAATATGTGGTGGGTCCCATACTTTCTAATTAAACAACTTATCATTCCGCGCTTTCCAAATGTACCAAAGAATCCATAAGAATACATCTTCCACAGCAGAATTCTCTGAATCCGTATTTGAGTAAAAATAGTGAACATTCTCCAATAGATGAGTTAATTGGAACACATCTCCGTTTGTCAGAATTGGCGAGAGAATCCACATTTGGAAAGCTGGTGGACAAGTGAACAATGTATGATTAACTGTTTCGTCGGCCTGGCCACAACGAGTACATAGAAAATCAACTTGCAACTTTCGTTTCGCTAACTGAACATTCACAGCCAAAGCTCCAGAAAAAACTTGCAAGAGAAAGCGCTTAATCTTCGGAGGGGCCTGACGAGTCCAGACTTCCTATTTTAAGTCATTTCTTGGTGGCAATGGAGTAACAAATGCCAACTCCCCATCCAAAATAGAGGCAAGATGGTCATAACCGGTTTTAACCGTATATGAACCTGATTTAGTAAAGTGCCAACAAAAGCCATCTTCACATTGATTCGACGGAAGAATAGTCAATATTCAAGAAATGACCTCATGAGGAAATGGTTGTCAAAGTAATTGTGTATCCCATATAGTCCCATCAGCTTTTAAAAGTGCCTGGACTCTTAAATCCCAATCAGTGTTAAACAAAGCTCCATACCTAGGACCTGATATCTTTCATGGTATCCAATTATCCACCCAAATCCAGTTTGTTGCCCATTTCCAATAGTTTGACGAAGACCCTGTCAGAGAACTAATCGAACACCCCCACACACCTTTCCACCCACAAGATAGGCGAACAAGTTTTAGCGCCAAAAAGGTAGACTCTGGCGAAAGTATCGTCTTTTCGTAATTTTCGCAAAAAGTGATTCGGGCTTAGAGTACAATCTCCATAACTATTTAGCCAGTAAAGCTTGGTTTAAAAGTTCCAGTGACCAGAACCCCATGCCTTCCTTAGTTTTTGGTAAACACATTTCAAACCAAGCAACCCAATGAATTCTCCTACCCTCAGCCCTCGAAGTCCACCAATACCGAGCAATAACACTAGTAAGCTTGTGAAGAAGACTTTTGGGAAATCAAAAACAAGACATAATTTAAGTGGGGAGAGCCTGAGCAACCGACTTAATCATAATTTCTTTGCCTCCCTTGGAGAGAAACTTGGCAGACCAACCATTTATACGGCCATTTTGTCGATCCCTAACATAGCAAATATCGTTGCCTTTGAACCTTGTAATTGTTATGGAATTCCCAAATGCTTCCCCCACCCCCATCAACAAGAATATCCAACCGTTCCTTCAGGAGGAACCTGTCATACAAAAGTATCTTCTTCCCGTATATCATCGTAGACTTCCCCGGGTTAATACACTGGCCTGACGCTTTCTCATAATTTCCTAGAATATTACTGATATCATCACACTCCCTCAGGTGAACCTTATAGAAGAAAAGGCTATCATATGCAAAGAGAAGGTGGGACAATAAAAGGCATGACCGTGCCATTTTGATCCCAATAATTAGACCTTTATGTTCGGAAACCTGGAGATTAGCAACAAGAGCCTTCGTGCATAAAATAATCAGGAACGACAAGAAAGGATCTCCCGGTTGTAGCCCTCGTAATGGTCTTATTCCCCCTTTAGAGAAACCATTAATAAGCACCCGATACGAAACCGTTGTCACGCACTACATGAGATAATTAATCCACTTGGAAGTGAATCCCAATCTTTCCAAAACTGCTATCATAAAAGACCATTCAACGCAGTCATATGCCTTAATCATGTCAGTCTTGATCGCCATACAATTCACCTTACATCTATATGTCGTATTCAGAGCATGAAAAGTTTCTTGAGCCATAAAAATGTTATCGAAGATGACCCGCCCGCAACCAAAAGCTAATTGGGTTTCAAATATAATAACTGGTAAGAAAGATCGAAGTCTGTCAGATAAGACCCTATAGATAATCTTATATACGACATTACAAAAACTAATCGGACGAAAATATTTCATCTCCTTCGTTCTATCCATTTTCGGGATTAGACAGATATTAGTCTCATTGAACTTACTATCAAGGATACCTTTTCCCATAAAGTCTTTTACCAATTCCACAACATGATCCTCGACAATATGCCAATATCGCTGATAAAATAAGACAGTCATACCATCTGGACCTGGTGCTTTTTCTGGAGCCATGGTGAATAAGGCTGTTTTAATTTCCTGGGAAGAAACATGCTTAGTCAATTGAGAGTTCATCTCATGAGTAACGACTGGTCTTAAATCCTGAAGCACTAAATCCAATTGTGTTCGCTCGGACCTTGTGAACAAATCTCAAAAATAGTCCACCACTTTCGATCAATATCCTCTTCTTTTTTGGTCCACTCTCCACTCGTCTTCAGCAATCCTGAAATTCGATTCTGGGCATGACGTTGTTTGGTAGAAGCATGGAAAAATTTGTGTTCCCGTCTCCTTCCTTTAACCAAGTGACCCGGCTTTTTTATTTCCAGAAAATCTCCTCATCCAATACAGCAGATCGTAGTCAATCCGTAAGGACAACAATCTCTTATGTTGAATGAATGTCTTGCGAATGCGCTGCATCAATATGCGCCTTAAGATTTTTTGCATCACGGGACGAGTTAAACTATTCCTCTCTTCGCAAACGCGAAATTCTACCGCAGAAATTCTTTATCCTATCTTAAATGGAGGTATTTGAATTCAAGGATCTCTGATTTCAACCCTCTCGAAAAATACCTTCAAAATTCAACTTTACTGACTAGCGCTTATCAAACAAAAAAAGGCTCGAACTTTTAGGTTTACAATTATCTAGATAGATCATATGAGGTCAATGGTCCGAACCCAAAACCGTAGGTATTCAACATAGGCATACGAGAAGGTATCATGCCATTCTTCATTACCCATGGTTCGGTCCAGTCTACAACAAACCGTATCCCGACCACGTCTCCCAACCCATGAGAGATAGTTACCAGTAAAGGAGAAATCAGTCATATCGCAACACTCTCGTGTAACCGAAAATCAAGGAAAGTGGCTTCCGGTTGAATACGACCTCCTCGTTTTTCTGAATTATCAACAATTTCATTAAAGTCATCGATCATCGACCAAGGAGCTACACGTGTAGCCCCAATTCGTTTTAGCTGTTCCCAAACTAACTCGCGCTTAGAAACAACAAGGTCACCGATTACATTCTTTGAACTAGAAAAAACACAAACATCAAACGAAGACAAAAAAATAAAGCCAAACCACCACTACGACCTGAAGGGTCGAATGTAAAAAGAAAATTGTAACCTAAATGAGCTTGAAAATCCTGCAAAAAAAGACGACTTTGTTTTGTTTCCATAAGAAAAAGCATCCCCGGAAAGCCGTGCGCCGGAATTCCCTAAGACGCCTAACTGCCATGAAGCTTCCAGCGCTCTGGCAGTTCTAACTGAGAATCATTTAAGCATCTGCCGGTGGTTTCCCTTCAACAACCTGGCTTAAAAAATTCCCAAAATCTTCCTCCAATTTGGAGACCATCTCTGGAACGGATGAAAAAAAATTCGGAGTCAAACCCGCATCACCTAAAAGAGACGACATCTTCTTTGCCTCCTACAAGAGTTGATATTTTATAAGAGCTATCTTTTTCCGAAGCAAAAGCATTTTTGCAAAAAGTGTATTTTTCACAATACAACGATTAGTAGGACAAGAACCCTCCATAATCCCTTTTAAAGGTGAGATAATATCTTCATTCGGGTATTCAACAAAAACCCATCCCCACCAGCCCTTGTACAGCCTGTCAGAATTGGGCTTACCGAAAAACTAGGCCCATGAAAATCCCTTGATTATTTTCAGAAGCATCAGCAGCTGGAATCAAGATCAACAATTCATTTTCCCTTTCTACGTTTGAGGCCCATCGCGAATTGGAGATCTCTTGGCAGGCCTAAACACTTGTAAAACGCACTTCTTAGTCGAATGTGCCTGTCCTATTTTCAGTTGTCTTTTCTCTTTATTACCAGCCTTAAGCCCACCAGCAAGCTCAATTATCATCAAGGCCTTCGATTCATCCATTTGCTCAGACGAGAGATAAGTCTTCATCGGCGAACAATTAACAGAAATTAAAGCAGACGGTACATCGTCATCTGAGAAAAAACGAAGGCGCGTTTGACGACCTTTTGGAGAAATCCTAACGGAGGATTGAGCCGGCCGTGCTTCCTGATAACGTCTAGGAGCATCGGGGACCACCGTGGAAGAGGAATTGTTCCTTCTCTGGAGTCGGGAATCACAGCGAGGACCATCGTTATCATCATTTCTCCTATTGCCGTGAGAGTCTCTTCCTCGCTTTGTCACCATGGGACAGAAAGCCGACTCATGATTGAGCCTAAAACACAAATTATAGTAAATTTTAAGGTTCTCGTAGCGTAGCCGGACCACCACCGAGTCACCAGAGGCAAAAGTCAGCTGCTGGGAAAAAATAAAAGGAGTCGTAACTTCAAGAGAGACTCTGATTATGGAGTTATCAATGTCCAAAAATCCGGTCTCACCCAAATCGTCCCCCAAATAACGCAGTGTTTTCTCCATACGGTTATGATCGGGAAGATCTCATACTTCAATCCATAATTGAATCGTAGAAGAAAAATCACGGTGCACAATGAGTAGCCATCTCTCCAGTGCAATCATCCATCAACATAATGGAATGGCCTGAGATCAAGAAATTTTTTCAAATCCATTTTTGTTTCAAAACGAAATCGAAAACGCCCATTCCCGACATCCATCCCATGAACATGTCTTTCACAGTTCCAAAGAGACAGTAGTAAACTGATTAGAGACCAAACTCTTTCGGCTTGCACAACATGATTAAGGACCCGACCAACCAAAGTTAATTGGAAATGGTTCATCACCGAGGAGTTATCAAACTCTGGAATCGCCAAGGGTCGATTAAACCTTTCAGAGGCATTAAACCGCATCAGATCCGATTGAGATGATCTTCAACTCATCATTGAATTGAGAAGAAAAATAACCACCATTAGAGAGAGAAGACAGAGCAAAGAATATCGATTGCAAAGCCCCGAGACCCAAATTTCCAATAAATAGACAATCGGTTGAAAATCAATCAGCATAATTGTGTATATGAATCCTTGAATCAATCCCAAATCATATCGAAGAATCTTCAGAGATAATTCCCAGAGACTAAGTTTAAGTAATAAAACCCAAATACCACAAAAGGAAAGGAGTAGATCTTGAATCTGCAAAATCTCAACCAAAAAATCAATAGGATTTGGCGTGTGAACTTTAATGACCATCATCACTCAACAAGAGTCACATCAGAATTCCAAGCCATCGTATACTGGAGTGAGTTTCAAAAACCAGCCTTACCATCGTATATTATCTTAATATATTTGGGTTTATCGAATAATTATTAACTATCTATTATAAGATTATATTTTTGTAGAATAGCCAACCTCAAAACATATGTGTTTATATATTTTAATCTGAAAATAAATAAGTAGGATGTTTTAAATTATAAGACTTTTATTTTTTCAAACCATAAATTTATTGGTGGAAGCCAATTGCACCAAAAAATTAATATATTTTTGTGGAGGGTTCTCTTTGGGGTATTGGCGGTACCTGACTTTCTCCATGTCCATGGTATATTCACGATGCTGATGTCTCTGCATTTTAGTGGTTTTAGGGAGTCATTTTTCATCATTTTAGGATCATTTGGATATCAACATGTTGCATTCGTAGGCCTTTATTAGTAAGTTTGTATTCTTAGGTAATTCTGCATTAGCATTCGCATACGCTTGCATTTTGGAGATTTTTCATGACTTTCAGGAGTTTTCAGAACATTATTTCAAATTTGGAGAAGGAAAGAGAAATGCACGGGATGGAACCAACTAAATCAAAATCGGGCCAACTTCTACGTCGAGCCTTTACATCGAGCCAACATCACCGACTCGATCAACAGACCAAACGCCTCGACCCAGCCAAAGTGTCTCGATCACTCGGCTCGATTGCCTTGATCACCACCCGAGACATGGCTCGATCTCCAGTCCGCCTCAATCCATCTTGATCACGGGCCAAGTCCCTCGATCAAGCGCCTCGAGCTGCGACTCGATCAACAACTTGATCGCCTCGATCACGCCTAATCTTTCCCTTGACCCTCAGCCCGGCTCGATCATCTTCCTAGCCGGAAAAGTCCCTCAATCAAACGGGCCAACACCTTTGACCTCTCATCTCGATCACGAGGCTGCTTCATCTCGACCAAGTCGTGATCGAGCCAAGCTTATCCCACCTCGATCATTGGCCCGATCAAAATCGAGCCCGACTCGATTATCGGCTTGATCATCTTCCTTCACATCTCGTCTCGGCCAAACACCTCGACGGTCCAACTTCCTTGCCTCGATCACTATCATGTCTGTCTCGACCACGACTATATCGAGCCAAGCTTCATTCCGACTCGACGACCCAAACCAAGACGACCCAGTTTCAGGTTAAGAAGAATCAATAGGATTTTTAGAATTTTGTCTTTTAGTGTTTTTAGGGCTTTTTCTGACACACTATATAAGCCCTAAAACGCCTCCATATCAGAAAGCTTTATTTTCGTTGCCATTTTGGGTTTTGTTCTTAGGTTTCTTTCTCTATATTTTTCCTTTGTTTTTATTGATGATCAAACCCATAAATTTTATTAAGTTTATGTTTATCTTCTGATTTATTCATTTTCATGCTTAGATTAAAGTTGTGAACTATCTGGGGCATGTTGATCTATTGTTTTATGCTTTTAATCTCTTTTTTGCCTTGATCATCATTTCTAGGTTTTGTTACTGTTTCATTAGAACTCTGTTTTCTGGGTTGGTGTCTTGATGTTCTTCATCATCATCTTCTGCATCTTTGATTTTTTGTTTTGTTCATCGTCATCATCTGGTTTTCAGACTTTCTGTTCTTGTTGTTCTTCATAGTTTGACTTTTGATCCTAATGGCTTGCTTAGTAGTTATTTTTTCTTGTTTCTCTAATTTCATACCCAACATGTGTAGTGAGTAGTTACCCTAGGTTCCTGAAGATGGGGTAGACTAGTGTTAATTTCCTGTTTTTCCTTGATGCCTAAGTTTGATTGCTTATAGATCCCTTTTGTTTCACAGCTCTTCATGCTTATTTCTTTCTGATCAACTGAAATCTGATATTGGACATTTCAGCACCCAAAAGATGTTTAATGAAATGTTTGAACATGGTGATTTCAGAGATTTGCATACCTAGCCTAAGAGATTAGATGTTTCGGGTGCTTATTGGCTTTAGCAGTTTTGTTCTTCATTCCTGCTAGGTAGTGTACCGTTAACGAGAGTTAGGTCTGGTGATTGCATAGATTGAAATCATTTATCAAAAGACTGAACTTGGTTGCTTACGAATTTGTTGTATAGGGATTAGCTCATTGTTTGAGGTATGTTAGGTGTCTAGGGAGTACATGGAGGATTACTGGTCAATTACCCCCATTCTTAGGAACTGCTTCCAATTTGATTGCACTTTAGTATCATTTTCTTCTGTTTTTGTTTACTTGCTGTTTACATTTAGTATTTGCCAATGCATGTTAGTACCTATTTCCTATTTTACTTACTGCATGTCTTGTTAATTTAGGATCTTTTAGATAAAAACCCATATTTTTATTTGACTTAAATTAGTAGTTCCAATTGCATCTAGAGTGCTTAGTGTGATAGGAATTGATACACTGATTCACACACGTAAAAATCCTTGTTATCAATTTGGCGTTGTTGCCAATTGGGTGTTTGTTTGTTACATTCTGGATTTTGGACCTATTGAGATCAAGTTCCTTTTCTACATACATACTCACTTTGTTTCCTTTTTTTCAGGTACTTTCATCACTATGTATGAACCTGAGAAGCAGAGGACCAAATAACTTAATTCAACTCGTTGACGACATTCGTACTCTTGAAAAAGAACACTCTCGCACAAGCCGTGAACATGAACACTTTTAAAATTTAAGAAGGTTGGATTTGCACATGGAAGACAACATTAACCACGACAACCAGCACACCATTAGTGTTGGTGACAACCCGAACACTCACACACAACGCCATGGAATCAACCCTCCTGCTGCACAGAACAACAATTTCGAGATCAAACACAGTCTGATAGCTATGGTACAAGGGAATAAATTTCATGGTCTACTAATGGAGGATCCACTCGACCACCTGGACGAGTTTGATAGATACTGCAGTCTCACCAAGATCAACGGTGTGAGTGAGGACGCATTTAAGTTGCATCTCTNTCAGTTGGAGAAGTCTCTTCCCAGGAACTCAATCACAACCTAGGATGCTTGCAAGAAGGATTTTCTTGCCAAATTCTTCTCCAGTTCTCGTACAGCACGATTGAGGAATGATATCTCTGGTTTCGCACAACAAAATGATGAAACATTCTCTGAGGCATGGGAGAGTTTCAAGAATTACACTCTGCAATGTCCACATCATGGTTTCAGCAAAGCATCCCTCCTTAGCACTCTTTATCGCGGTGCTCTACGAAGATACAAATGTTGCTTGACACTACAAGTAACAGTAGTTTCCTGAACAAGAGTGTTAATAACGGTTGGGAACTTGCCGATAATCTTGCTCAATCCAATGGAATATATAATGAGGATTACGATCGCACACCTCATGGTAGCTCTGACACGGAAGATAAGAAAAGGAAAGATATCAAGGCTTTAAATGACAATTTGGATAAGCTCCTTCTTGGTTAGCCGCACCAAGTTCACTTCATCACTGATGAAGAACAAATTCAGATTCAAGCTGAAGAGGCTAACCAACATGAGGAGATAAGCTATGTTCAGAATCAGGGTGGCTATAACAAAGGTTTCATCAACTACTCCAACAACCCTGGTCTTTCATACCATAGCAACAACGTAGCCAACCCTCAGGATCAAGTTTATCCACCACAACCACAGAAGGATATTCAACCATTCATAAATTATGCTCAGAATCGTGGTTTCATTCCAAAGCAACAACAACATGGTGGTTTTCAGTAGCATCAACAACACGCTGGTGTACCTTCTGGTTTCCCCAATAAGCAAACTTCTGTTGTACCTCGCAACGTTGAAGCGATGTTCCAACAGCTTCTACAAGGTCAAGCTAACAACACTATGGAAACTTCAAAGCAACTTGCTGAATTGAAAGCGCAAATTTATTGCTCATACATTGACCTCCATCAGAAGTTTAACGCTTTGAACTCTAAGGTCAAGTATCTGGAGAGTATGGGTGCTTCCTCTTCTGCACCAAAACCCATTCCTCAACTACCAGGGAAATCCATTCAAAACCCAAAGGATTTTGCTCATGTTAATTGATATACTTGTATTTTAGCATGTTTATAGCTTTGTTTTGCATCCATTTAGGTTAGATTCATGATCATTTAGATTAGTATTGGTACATTTGCATATGAATTCTCATATTTCAGGTGATAGAGACCATGGATGTAAGTTATGGATCAAAAGGAGGTCAAAAAAGTGAAGAAACGCCCAAAAATAGAGCATATCGGTCATCACATCGGTCAAAAACAGAGCACCTGGCCGATGTGAAGACGAGGAAAAACCAGGAGCTACAATCGGTCAGGATATCGGTCAAGGCCTGACCGATGCAGATGTGCTGAGTTAAAATGATTGTGAACTCTTGACCAAGTTGACGCAAGTTACCATCACGCGAAGCTCCTATTAATGACACTGAGGACAGTGTTGACCAAGATGGAGAGGAATTTTGTTTAAATGAAGCTGAAGACGAAGAACCTGCAAAGACTAATTCTCATAAGCTATCACAACCACCATCAGTTGTTGGAGTCAAGCCAAGTCCAGCTGAACAACCATCTACAACACAGAAGAAGGATACACCCTTCGTGCCACCACCATACGTTTCGAGACTGCCATTTCCTTCTAGATTCAAGAAGGAAATCATGGTGAAGTACAAAGGAGTTTTTGAGAAGTATATGAAAGACACTGAAATTAATGTACCATTTCTTGATGCAATCACTCTGATGCCTCCATTCAAGAAATTTCTGAAAGATGCTATCACCAAGAGAGGCAAAGAAATTCAGCGAATGGTAGTCTTAAGCGAAGAGTACAGTGCAATCATTACAAGGACTTCATCCCAAAGAAGTTATCTGATCCAGGATCATTTACTTTATCCTGTTCACTAGGTCCTTTGTCATTTGACAAGCGCCTATGCGATTTAGGAGAATCGATCAGTCTTATGCCTCTATCAATTGCTAAGAAGTTAGGCTTCAGCAATTTCAAGTCATGCAATATCTCTTTGGTACTTGTAGATCGATCAGTGAGAATTCCACATGGATTTCTTGAAGACCTACCTATGAAGGTTTGAGTAGCTGAGAACCCAACTGATTTTGTGGTTTTAGATATGAGTGAAGAGCCTAGGGATCCCTTGATTCTAGGTAGACCATTTTAGCCACTACTGATCTATTTTTGATGTTCAAAAAGTGAAGATTTAGCTGAATATGGGTAAGGACCTGAAGATGACATTCGATATTCAGGAAGTGATGAAGAAACCAACTGCAGACGAGGATTTTTTCTACATAGAAGAGATGGATCAACTTCATGATGAACTGTTGGAAGAGATTAATGAGGAGGATCATCTCATAACCGCATTGACCAAGAATGGGGGATAAAAGGTATCTACACATTGAATCTTTGGGGTACGAAATGATATTGGACTCACATGGACCATTGGAACCTGAAGAACCATTCGAAAATATTCGAAGTTCATAAAGACAAGTTTTCTCAGCTGCTGAGAAGATTGAACTCGAGCGGAAACCAAGTCAAAAACTTAGCCAAGCAAAAATGGACTCTGCAACATCTGAGGATTTTTCTGAACTCAAGGCACCATCTGTGGAATTGAAACCGCTTCCCAAAGGGATAAGGTATGCTTTTCTTGGACCTAACTCCACATATCCTGTCATAGTAAATGATGAACTTAGTGATGATGAGTTGAATTTGTTGTTGACGGAATTGAGGAAGTTCAAGAGAGCTATATGATATTCATTAGATTACATTAAAGGAATATCACCTAACTTTTGCACTCATAGAATCAATCTTGAAAATGAATCTTACTCTAGCATTGCACCCAAAGAAGGCTAAATCCTAATTTCAAAGAAGTGGTAAAAAAGGAAATCCTTAAGCTGTTAGATGCTGATGTTATCTACCCTATCTCAGATAGTACTTGGATATCACCAGTTCATTGTGTCCCTAAAAAGGGAGGAATTACTGTGATAAAAAATGATAGGGATGAATTAGTACAACCTGAACGATCACTGGTCATAGGATGTGCATTGATTACAAAAAAATTGAATGATGCATCCAGGAAAGATCACTTCCCATTACCCTTCATTGACCAAATGTTAGAACGACTAGCGAACCACTCTTACTACTGTTTTCTTGATGGTTATAGTGGATTTTTCCAAATCCCTATCCACCCTCAAGATTAGGGAAAAACCACCTTCACATGCCCTTCACTACTTTTGCATATAGAAAGATGCCGTTTGGCCTTTGCAATGCACCTGCCACCTTTCAAAGGTGCATGACTTCAATCTTTTCAGATTTGATCGAGGAGATAGTAGAGGTGTTCATAGATGATTTCTCTATGTACGACTCTTCTTTCTCCTCATGTGTTGTTTAATTTGTGTAGGGTACTCACCAGATGCGAGGAAACAAGCTTAGTTATAAACTGGGAAAAGTGTCATTTAATGGTGCGGGAAGGAATTGTCCTAGGTCACAAAATCTCTGAGAAAGGAATAGAAGTGGATAAGGTAAAGATTGATGTCATGATGCAACTACAACCACCAAGGATGGTGAAGTATGTCAGGAGTTTTATGGGGCAAGCCTGGTTTTATAGAAGATATATCAAGGACTTTTCGAAGATAGCAAGACCTATGACAATGCTGTTGTGCAAGGAAACTGAGTTTAACCTCAACTCTGAATGTCTGAAATTCTTCCACCACATCAATGAGGCCTTGGTATCTGCCCCAATATTACAAGCTCCAAACTAGGATTACCCATTTGAGATCATGTGTGACGCATCCGACTACGCAGTTGGAGCAGATTTGGGGCAGGAAATAGATAAGAATGTGCACATAATCTACTACGCCAGTAGAACCGTGGATGATTCTCAAGTAAAATACGCCACAACAGAGAAGGAGTTGCTAGCAGTCATCTTTGCATTCGAGAAATTTAGAAGCTACTTGGTTGGTTTGAAGGTTATAGTCTACACTGATCATGCAGCGCTGAGGCATATCTATGCAAAGAAGGAAACTAAACCAAAAATGTTGAGATGGATTCTCTTACTGCAAGAGTTTGACATGGAAATAGTAGAAAAGAAAGGGATTGAAAATAAGGTAGCAGACCATTTGTTCAAGATACGAATTGATGACTCAATGCCAGAGGAACAACTGATGGTAATTCACACTTGTGCCTTTATAGAAGCTGAAGTGGTAACCACAAAAGAAACACCGTGGTATGCAAACTTGGTTAACTTCAAGGTTTGTGGAACAATTCTCGAAGACTTCGATGATTAAAAAAAAAGAAGTTCCTGAGCGATGTGAATCACTACTATTGAGATGACCATTTTCTTTACAAGTAAGGTCCAGATGGGTTATTCAGAAGGTGCATAACTGAAGATGAAGTTAAGGGAGTTTTGGAACACTTTCATGGTTCTTCCTATAGAGGACACTTTGCAACATTTAAGACTGTTCAGGAGATTCTGTAGGTTGGTCTATGGTGGCCAACCATATTTAAGAACGTATATGGTTTCATATCCAAATATAACCCCTGTAAAAGAGATGGAAACACATGAAATGCCTCAGAACCCGATTTTGGAAGTTGAAGTGTTCGATGTTCAGGGCATTGATTTTATGGGACCATTCAATCCCCCATATTTTGGGAACAACTACATTTTGGTAGCTGTCGATTACGTCTCAAAATGGGTGGGAGCAGTTTCATGTCCTACCAACGACATGAAGGTACTTCTGAAGCTTTTTAGAAGTGTGATTTTCCCAAGATTTGGGGTCCCTAGGGTAGTAATCAGCGATGGTGGTTCCCACTTTATAAATAAGGTTTTTAAAAACCTGCTGAAGAAATATGGAGTGAACCACAAGGTAACAACACCTTATCATCCCTAAACGAGTGGACAAGTTGAAGTCTCAAACAAGCAGATCAAGGTCATTTTAGCAAAAGCTTTTGGAACCTCAAGAAGAGACTGGTCAAAAAAGCTGGATGATGTACTCTGGACATATAGGACAGCTTTTAAAACCCCAATTGGATGAACACCTTTCCAAATACTCTATAGGAAAACATGTCATCTACCAGTTGAAGTCGAGTATAAAGCACTATGGACGACTAAACTCCTGAATTTTGATCTCAAGACGGCTCAGGAAAAGAGGAAGATTGACCTGCAAGAAATCGAAGAGATCAAGCTCAACGCTTATGAGAGTTCCAAAATATACAAATAAAGGACCAAGGCGTTTCACGACAAAAAGATCTTAGTCAAGGAGTTCAAGGCTGGTGATAAAGTACTTCTATTCAACTCAAGGCTCAAGTTGTTCCCAGGACGCACTAGTTTTCATAGCTTGGTGTAATATTAACAATATTTGTATAGTGCACCCAAATTTTGCTATTTTTTAGAAGTTGTGCTCTAGTGTAGCTGTAACTACGTTTAAGCAAGGTTCAATGTTTATTCTGAGAATACTCAAAGAAAGATGCGATCTATAACGCGTTGAGAATTTAAAGATTCTACCGTGTTAGAGAGAGGGAGTTCTAAAACCCTAATATTATTATAAATCCAAAGTTGAAAATTACAAAGAAGGAAGAACACTATACACTATATATAATGCTCGAAATCCAATTCCTAAAGGAATTATAAAACCAAAAGCAATAATAGAAGATATGATCTAATCCACAAAAATAAGATTTTAAAATAATAATGAATTAAAAAAATAAAAAGAAAGCCAACATAAAAGTCGAACCATGCACACGTGATAAAAGCATGCATGATCGAAGAACACCCTGCATCAGATCACCCGGGGTAGAAGAAGATTCGACCTCGAATCGGAAGGGTCATCATGAAAAAGGTAAGGAACCAAATGTTTGATGTTGAAGACATCCGAAAAACGCATTTCACTTGGCAATTTAACGCAATAAGCATGTGCATTTATCTTCTCCAACACCTCATGCGGTCCAATCTTTCGAGCCTTTAACTTATTATACTCATGTGATTCAAGTGGTCTTTCATTAAAACAGCCCAAACCATATCACTGACTTTGAATTGAATATCTCTTTGGTGGCGGTCATGGACAAAGTCAATAGCTTGACCATGGTCACGAGATGCATTCGAAGCATTGGTAAGGTCGACAGGTCCCCGAGGAAGAAGTCCATAAACTACACGAAAAGGACTGAAGGCGGTACTCCAATTAACAGCTCGATTGTGCGCAAACTCAGCTTTACATAAAACTGTATCCCAGGTCTTGATGTTTTCACCCACTAAACAACGTAACATATCACCCAAACTGTGATTAGTCACTTCCATTTGATTGTCAGATTGAGGGTTATAAGCCAAACCCATATCTAAGCTAGTACAGAGGAGACGCCATGATGAATGCCAAAAATGACTAAATAAACGGGAGTCAAGATCCGAGACAATGGACATAGGCATAGGCGATATATTTCGCGAAAAATTGCGCTACTTGAACTGCATCCGTCATCTTCTACATGCAATGAAATGAGCCATCTTGAAGAAGCGACCGATGACATCAAAAATAGAATCATGACCTTGTTGTATGCGAGGTTAACCCAAGACATAGTCCATGCTAATATCGGTCCAAGGCTGCGTTGGAACCGATAGAGGCATGTAAAGGCCACTATTAATCGCATGTATTTTTGAAAGTTGACAAGTACTACACCTCTCAACAAAAAATGCAACATCACACCTTAAAGTTGGCCAAAAATACGAAGCAGCGACTAAAGACAAGGTGCGGTCTCTTCCCACGTGATCCTTGGAGTGTATCTCTTTAATGAGTTGCAAACGAAGACTGCGAGCCGGCACACAAAGACGGTTATCTTTGAAGATAAATCCATCAAGTAACACAAAAGTAAAAGACAGTGACTGTTGTAGGTCCATCCAAATAGGGCCAAAGTACGCGTCTAAAGGATACAACTCAGCCGACATGACAAAACCAGGAACCGAGACCTGTAATATTCCCAACAAAGCATGTCGACGACTCAAAGCATATGCAACTTTATTAGTTCGCATATAAATATGCTTAATGATGAAGGTGAATTGATGGAGAAACACAATCCACAAAGCATGTCTCTCCGAGATCTTGGTTTGTCCACCCAAGTGTTTGAGAGCATCATGGTCTGTGTAAATGATGAATTCTTGATGAAAAAGGTAATGGCCTGCCCTGTTGGCTAAGAAAAACACCAATACCTGTTTTATAGGCATCACAAGGGAGCTTTGCTTTAATGGTTTTAAAGGCATCATTAGCAGCATCGGTCCATGCAAAGGTAGAACCCTTCAAGCATTCGGTAAAAGGGGCCATGATGGCGCTGAAGTGCAGAACAAACCACAGACAAAAAGAGGTAAAACCATGAAAACTCCAAACATAAATGACGAACGTAGGTGTGGGCCATTTACGAATAGCGTTGACTTTGCTATGATCCACCTGAAGGCCTTTGTTTGACACAATATGCCCCAAAAATAAGACTTGATTGGCACAAAATATTGTTTTTTGACGCCATATAATGTTGATCACGTTGGAGAACGGTAAGCACAACTCGAAGGTGTTCCAAGTGAGTATATTTTCGGAGTTAAAGATGAGAATATCATCAAAATAGACGACAACAAACTTACTGATAAAAGGTCTAAGGGCCTGGTTCATAATGTGCATGAAAGTCCTAGGTGCATTGTATAAAACCAAAAGGTATCACCATCCATTCAAAAAGACCTTCACATGTTTTGAATGCATTTTTCCATTCATCGCCTGGACCAATCCGGGTCTGATGATATCCACTCTTAAAATCCAACTTGGTGAAATTGATGCATCGCCAATTTGTTCCAAAGATCGTCCAAAAGAGGAACCGGAAAGCAATAGCGAGCATATATCTTATTGATGGCTCGACCATCGACACACATGCGCCAAGAGCCGCCCTTATTAGGTATAAGTAACACCAACACCATAACCGCAGTCGGCTAAGACTTTCACGCACATTCCCTTTGTGTAAAAGGTCTTCAATCTGGCGCCATAACTCATCATGCTCCTACGGACTCATTCGGTAATGAGGCCAATTTGGTNGGTTGAAAAACACCCCGGGGGGGGGGGGGCTGACCATGACGTAACTCAGACAGAAAAACATCATCGAAATCGTCCAATAGCGGCTTGTACATGGCTGGGCACGAGTCAGTAGGCGGCGATGAGGATGGAACCAAAACCAGTGTGTAACACAAATCCGCCGTAGGTAATTATGCTTCAAAGGCAAACTTTTGTAACATCAAGAGGAAGTTATAATTGGCTGCATGTGGCGTCATACGATTAGGCAATGCATGCAACAAATTGACGGACACATCTTGAGACGGCAATAAGGTAATCGGGCGAGCATCAAACACAAAGCTTTACGTGTTATTATGGCCATTGTGTGTTGTGTTGCGATCGAATTGCCAACGTTGACCCAAAAGGAGATGGCAAGCATCCATAAGAGAAATATCGCAAAATACCGAGTCTTTATAAGATCAAATGGAGAACGTGCCATGACCTTGCTGGGACACAAAAATCTCGGAACCCGTATTTAACCGTGCAAGTTAATAAGGCAAATGATGAGGCTCGGTGACAATTTTGAGCTTACGAACTGCATCATTGGAGATGACATTCAGACAACTACCTTAGTTGATGATTAGCTTACAAACCCGACCTTTAATCGTACAAGTGGAGCAAAAAAATTTAGTGCGTAACCAAGATTGATCGGTAACTTGAGGGGCAAAGAAATTGGGGCGAACAACTAAGACATTGCCCACATCTCCACGAATATGTTCCTCAAGTGATGCATCGGGTGTATCATCATCGTCCTCATCATATACTGGATCGTCATCATGATCTTGTGTCACGAGACCATGAAAATTTTGATAAAGACATGCAATTTTTCTATGGCCTAGCTCACCGTAAGTAAAACATCGTAGAGCACCAGTCCAAGCTGGACGGGACGGAGCAATATTCTCTGCTAGTGTTGTTTTAGGACTTGGCGTATGATGTGCTTGGTTATCCGTGGAAGCTCCTGCCAGCTGGTCAGGCCAAAACACGAGTACGAGAACCGAGATTTGACCAAGATGGACGCATCTGGATTGAATTGTTGAGGATAGAGTTGTAATTGAGTCTTCAAACCACCAAGAAATCACAAGACAAGTTGATATTTTGTTTCTTGCTATGTTGTACGTGAAATTATGTGGAAGAACTCATTCGCATAATCATCAACTGAACGTGAACCGTGACATAGATTTTGTAACCTAGTATACAAGGTACTCTCATAATTGTATGGTAGAAAGCTCCCCCACATATGCTTTTTAAGACGTTCCCAAGAGTTAATCTTTGACTTGCCCGCTCCCTTTCGGAGGATCCAATTTGCTTCATATGTTGCATCGCTCACAAGAGCTCGACGAGGAATGCAAGATACTCTAGGATCATTCCTTCCTGTTAAATCAATAAAAGGACATAAATCTGTCCAATTTTCGTACCAAAATAGTTGACATAGATTTTGTAACCTAGTATACAAGGTACTCTCATAATTGTATGGTAGAAAGCTCCCCCACATATGCTTTTTAAGACGTTCCCAAGAGTTAATCTTTGACTTGCCCGCTCCCTTTCGGAGGATCCAATTTGCTTCATATGTTGCATCGCTCACAAGAGCTCGACGAGGAATGCAAGATACTCTAGGATCATTCCTTCCTGTTAAATCAATAAAAGGACATAAATCTGTCCAATTTTCGTACCAAAATAGAGTAGTTATACCTGAACTAATTTTAATAGATTATAAATGACCTAACAAGTGATCGAATTAAAATTATAACCAACTTCCAGAGTTAGAAAAAGCTCATATCCAAAAAACTTTGTCCTTGATAACCCATTTCTTTATTCACGAGACCCATAGCAAACACGCTTGAGTGAAGAGAAGCCAAATGAATTTGAGGCTAAACACTGTTGTTGAATCAAATAGATTAATCAACGCCAAACTGCATTCTTTTTTAGGAGAACAAACAATTCACCAAGCCACTTTTGCGTCCCCTTAATAAATGAAAACTCCCTTCCAAAGCAAATAATCGCAAATGCTGTCAACCTCCTTTATACAACCCTTTGGCAGTGGGAAAATCAAAATCCAAAAATTGACCATTCCATATAAATTGATTGAATTTATTGTTGTCTCTTTACGAAGGACAAGCTTTTTACTGGTCATGAGAAAATTCTCTTTCTCAACCTATCTATTAATGGCTGGTAGTCAGGATAAGAAAACTTAGGTGGTAAAAGAGGCAGGGTAAGTACCAAACATGATAAAAACTCGTTGAGAGACCACATGAAGCTGCTAGAGAACCGCAATTATCCAATTTGTTCCCATCCTAAAACATAAAAATATTCTGATCGTTCAATTTTAAACATGACGCCTTACAAAAATCTTCAGTGATGTTGAGAATAGATCCCAATGAACTTTCTGAGCTATAAAAAAAATTAGGAGTTCATCCGCAAAACTGAGATGGGAAATGAGAAATTCATTCCCAGAGGATGAGGACAGAACAAATACGAGGAAATTCATTTATCCAACTACTTTACTAAGATGTCCATTTCTAGGACAAGTAAGGAAACAGAAAGAGTCTCCATGTTTTAACCTTTTTTTCCCGGCACAATGTCCCATTAATTCTCCATTTAGTGCGACTGAGAAGTATGTAGAAGTGATGCAAACCTCTATCCATCCAATGAATGGAATCGGAAGTTCAAAAGCTTCTAG
>OVBE01004739.1:0-23213 GCA_900406425.1 Iberis pinnata | reverse complement strand
AAAAAATATCGTTTCTATACATTTATTTATTTTTTTAAATTGTCTTTATTAATAAATATACATAAATCTTATACATAGAAATTAAAAATTAAACAGTTTATACACCTAATTATAAATTTAAAACATAATGTTTTGTTTTTATAATTTTATTTATTTATTAAAAGTTACAGTCACAGTTACTACAGTTTTAGTTACCAATCAAACTTTTATATTCATTTAAAACAAAAAGTCACAGTTCTTACAGCAAAAATTTCTACAGCCAAAAGCCTACAGTAAAAGCCCACAGTCACAGCCTTTACCAATCGGCCCCAAGATCTCTTGAAGAGCACATGTGACCAGATATAAGGATGGCCCGGTGCTGATAAATTATGGGCTACAATTTTTTTTTTTAAATGGGCGTATTAGTTAAAAAAATTACAAACAAACTTTTCGGAAAAAAATTGACCGGTTCTTATTGAGACAGTTCTACGGAATGACGAATGAATGAGTATATTTATTTATCAACGAGTTAAGATTACAATCAATTCAATCTACCAAAAATCAACAACTCTCTAAGGACTTTTGTCGACTTCCAATAATTGATTGCTTGAGAATCTAGTTGTCGTAAGTTGTTGATTAGCTATAAACTTTATCGTTCTCCTTGAGAGGTTGTGAGCAAGTAATTTTCAGGGTTTTTATTGTGTTCCTTTCTCAATTTGAGAACTTTTCTATTTATAAAAATGTTGAACCTAACTTTTTTTGGATTAGGATGACTACGTAACAACTTCTTTATTTTTCGGGAAACAGTTTTACATGAATTACCTTTATTGGTTGAAAAATATTTTGATCGAAACCTACTTAATATCTTAAAAGGCTTTGACTTTTGTCATAATTGACGGCCCGCTGGTTCTAAAGAACTTTCGGATAGTTGCCTTATGGATACCGACCATGGTATATTTTATGTTAGCAACCGTACATGCATTATCAGCAACTGCCATTCCTTGTTGGCAACTAGCCATGTTTTGTTGGCAACTTACATTGCCTTGTTGGTGCGAGAGCAGAATCTCCCTCACACTAAATTTAATCAAAATAAGTTAAAACAAATAAGATATTTATTAAAATTCTCTGTGTTTACAAGTTCACTCAAGAGTTTGCAAGTTTTCTCTCAAGAATATGCTAAGTTTTACAGAATATGTTCGGTCCCTCCTCAGGACTCTGAGACTCATTTTATAGAGTTATCTTTGCGACTTCAGAGAGCATCTTTCGCCTTTAATGCACATTTAATGTTCTTGATTCGTTGTTACGTCTTTTTAAACTTCCTATAACCGTCTGTTCGGTCCATTCTCGGGGCACTCTTGGCAACTCCGCCTTGGGCTTTACCCCAAACCGCAACAACCCGTTAGAGGCTCAGATTGTGATGAGCCGCACTGACCCATTATCTTCTTCTCATGTTCATGGGCTCTGAAATGGCTAACGTTAGCCCATTTTTGAAGATTTGTCACGGCTCTCCCAACACGATTGGCGCGAGAACTCTCAAGAGCACCGACACAACTCTCTTGTTATGACTGTCATCAGGACCTTCGGGAGCACCAATGCGGCTCTCTCAACATGATCGTCGCAAAGACTCTCAAGAGTACCAAGGTGGCAACCTGAGCGTCGCGAGGACTCTCAGGAGAAACTATGCGACTCTCTGGTCTTGACTGTCGTCAAGACCTTCGGGAAAACTGGCGCAGCTCCCCAAACATGATCTTTGCGGGAACTCTCAAGAGTACCGGCGTGGCTCTCCTGTCATGACTGTCATCAAGATATTCGGGAGCACCAACGTGACTCTCATCTTCTCTGTACCGCGAACCGATCCGAGTCAATTTTTGTGCCCATGGTTGGCAACTTTCAATGCTTTGTTGGCAACTATTTACATTTTTACCGACAACTTCTAAGTATTCTGACAGTTGTCGAAAACTAATTGGTAGATAAATTTATTTTGCCCAACAACTTGTCCCCATTCTTCATTTTCCTATTTAGAATTTGGAGAGTAGTTTGAAATTTGAAAATGTCAATTTTTCGAATCTAATACATCGACCACCGCTTGTTGTTGCGTGAGAAGTGGAAATGATTTTTTTTTCTTCTTTTCGTCGATAAATAAACAATTATATGATAAAAATGTAATGGGAAATACTTATCCAAAAAATATAATGAGAAGTACGTGCATGAGACACCATCCTCACGTACTCACTTTGGGAAGTTGATAATTTTTTAATCAAAACATTTTCTTCACTTTGGGAAATTGATAGTGTTTTAACCAAAACTTCCTCTTCACTCTGGAAAATTGATAATGTTTTGATTTTAAAAAAAAAATTCTACTTTGGAAAGTTGATAATTTTTAAACGAAACATTCTTTTTACTTTATGAAGTTGATAATATTTAATAAAAACATCATTATGATAATGTTTTAATCAAAACATCGTCAATTATCCTTACTTTTTTGAGCGGTGAGGTCCTATGGGCCACATATTGCTTCCTCTCATTATTTTTCTTCAACTTATGCAATTTTATGTCTTTACTTCTTGCTTTTTTTAGTGAGGTAGTAGAAATTCTTGTTTGTTTTGACATGTGTGTGTCTTTTTTTCTTACATTATGTTTCTCATATGATGTTTTTCATGCTTTTTATTTTCGGACACTAGAAAGTTGTCAATTTATATCTGATTTAACACTTTATAAGTTTTTCTTCAACTTCTTATTTGGTGAGTTCCCAAAAAATTTGATTTTTTTTCTTTTTAAGTAATTATCGATGGATGACATACTTGGTGGTTCGGGTAATGACTTATCGTCCATAACTTATGGAATGATCCATTATGATATTGAAGCTAAGCAAGTAGACATTTTTTTGAAGAATCAAGTGAATAGTCTTACTATCCAACTACCGCAAACAAATGATAACAAAAACTCAACTTGGCGGTGCCAACAAGTTCTAACTAGAATCAAATTGTTTTATTTATTTTTTTGCATCGAATTGGTGAGGTCATGGTCGTGCCTTGTAGGCAACTTCCATGCCTCGTCGGCATCTGGTTATGCCTTGTCGACAACTTATCGTGCCTTTTTGGCAACTAGTTATGTATTATCGACAACTTGCTATGTCTTATCAACAACTTTCTATGTTTTGTTGGCAACTAGCTATGCCTTGTTGCAACTTGCCATTCCTTTTCGGCATGTGGCAATGCCTTATCGGCAGCTGGCAATGCCTTGTCGGTAACTGGCTATGCTTTTTTGCCAATTAGCCATTCTTTTTTGACAATCGTTTATATCCTACTAATAACTTTAAATTACTTTGATAGCGGTTAAAAATTAAAGAGTATATGATTTTATTTTTTCCAAAAAAAAACTAAACGAAAAGTTGAATATAAATAAATATTTTTTTACTTTAATGTTATGACTTTGTCAACTATTTTACATTAGAAATATATAATTTACAACCATGATATTACATAAGGGACTAAATTTTGCCTAGCTGTTTTTGCAAGTGTATCTGCATAAACTTTAAAGTTCCTAGATACAAAAAAGAACCTAATATGTACATTATTTTTTTTATAATAGCAACAATATCATTGATTATAGGCATGATGCCTTTTAGTTGACCTGCTTCTGCATTCCACATTCTAATAGTTATGATATCCAAGCTTAACTAGTTGAAGTAACACTTCTCTGATAGCTATAGCTTCGACAGATAATGATGAGAATGTGAGCATGAGTGCTGATATCACCCGATTTTGATGCTTTTTAGTGGATATTTATACTCACTATTTGTTATCATTTGAGTGTTTTTCTTGTGTTTTTGGAATATTTTCATGTTTCTAGGTGTTTTGGACGTTCTGGAGCAAAAATGGTGGATTTTTGCACAAAATGGATGCAATTTGGCAAATGCAGAAGCATAGTTCAACAGAAGAGCCAAAAGTTAGTTAGCATTTGAAGATGTTCCCATGGATGGATCGAGTTGATATTTTGACTCAAGCTGGCCACGTGAGTTAGCTTTCATATGAAAGTGATTTGAGGTCAATCCATTGGTGCAATCAAAAGTTAAGGGAATTTTACTGAAGACTGGTCAAGTTGTCTCACAGAAGAAACATGTGCAACATGTGTGGAAGTAGATCGGTCGATCTATGTGGAGATCGATCTATCCAGAAGATCCTCAGACTTACGGAAATTAGGATCGATCGATCCTACCTTAGATCGATCAATCCTTGAAGAAGAACGTCGGATCGATCGATCCACACTTGACCGATCGATCCACACTTGACCGATCGATCCAAACTTGATCGATCGATCCTTATGCACGAGTAAACTAAATGATTTCTAAAAAGACGTTTTCATCCTCAAGACTTATCATTGAGTTTTCCTTAATAGGTTTTTATTTTATTTTTATTTTTGAACACTATATAAGCCTTAGGCTTAGGTTTTTATTAGAGAAGAATTAAGTACTTTTATTTTGAGAGATTTTCTGAGAGAGACAAATTCCAAATCATGTATTTGGAGAAGAATTTTGAACTCTCTTATTTTATTGAATTTGGTTTTTGAATATATCTTCTTTATCTGTGATTGTTGATTGCTTAGCTATGTCTGAGTAATCTCTTTGTTAGGTTTTAGAGATTTTGCAAGGAAAACAGGTTTTGATAGTTAGTGTTTGACGTTAATGGATTCAATTTGTTCGGTTCTTAGTCTAGATTTGTTATCAATGCTTGAATTAGCATGATCACCTATTTCATGATTTTAAGTTAATAAATACAAAGGGATTTGGTTTATTTAATCTGACCTAGTCTAGATGAATAAGTGTCTCTACTTGCGGGAGTATTGTCTTTGATGCTTATGAACATATCGAGTTTGTAATCACTGCATGATTTAATTGTCTAAATTTAGAGATCTAAGATTTTGGGAGAAGATTAGTCTATTGTCATCTTTTGAGTTGGGAACTATGTTCATTTGTTAATCCTGCTTGTCAACCTGAACTTCTGAATACCTGTGGAACTTCCTTATTTCCTAGCGTTTTAGTTTATTGATTTACATTCGTTTTTAATTATCGCTTTTATTTTCAATCGTTCGAACAAAATTTCTCTTTTATTTCTGTCTTAGCTAGATTCAACTTTAGAACCGAGAGTCGCACTGTCTGATCCTTGTAGGATTCGACCTTTTACTATACTATAAAGATATGTTCTCTGCAGTGTAATTTTAGGAATTAAAACCTGAACATATCAAGTGCAACACATCCTTTGTTAAGAGGTAGACCACTTGTGTTGTATAATATCCATCCAATACCAAACTCTTGAGTATTATTAAATTAAGAAGCATATGTGAAACAGAAAGCTTGATAACACGTGTTAGTAATAATAATTTGATGAATACGAGATGGAAGTTGCTAAGAAATATGATTTGAACTATGATTTCCACTTTAGTTCATTGGGGTTTGAGAAGTAACTTTTAACCATGTATTCATTTAAGAGATTGCATTATTTATAATATTAGGGATTGGAATTTTTTTGTTTTGAAAAATTATAGAGTTCCTTGATTTCCATATTTGCCAGCCAATAAAAAATGGCAAATGGTGTTTTTGACAATTGTAGGTATGTGTAAGTGTGTGTAGAGAATTAATGTTCTCTATCAGGTTTTGTGAATGAAATGTATTATGTATATGGGTCGGTAATGGTGTAAGTTCCCAGATTTCTTGGACAAATTTACATTGGAATAGAAGGTGATTTATAACTCTAATGTTTCTCCACACATTTAACATATTGTATCTAGAGAACCACCTCTAAATTTTAATTTTTGTGTAACAGGAAGTGCATTGTGTGTGGTCTTCCACCATAACGTTTTAAGTTTGGGTGGGATATTGAGGTGCCAAATAGCATAGTAGTTTGCTTGAGAGTTGTTTTGTCTAGTGTTTAATATGTCATGTATTATATTATAATAAGTTTTAACAGTATAGTTGCCATGTGTAGTATGAATCCATTATGGAGTATCTTCATATTGTGTTTCGCTTAGAGGTTGACAAAGAATGTGTGAAATATCTTCATTATGGATTAATTGTTGTATTTTAGATAAGGTTCATGTGTGAGTGTTGGATGATATGATGTCTTTGACCAATAAAGATTTTGTCTGAATTGGTTCTCTAGGTCTTGGTGGTTTTGGGGGATTCATGTGGAGCCAGGGATTATTAAACGGGCTAATGGTGTTCCTTATATCTACTCACCAACGAAGACCTTTGGTTATTACTTGTAAGCCTTGATGTATACTTTTTCAGGTTTGGCTTGGATTGGGTAATAGTTGTGATTCTAATAGTGATGTTTTAGGGAAGTATTTAGCTTTATTGAGCGCAAGTAAAGAAGTAGGATATTTAAGGATTCTCCAGCATTGTTTGACTAATCGTGCTAGATTTGAGTTCATATGATGTGTTTCCCGTTTTTTAGTTTTTACTGAGTGAAGTATTTCTTGTGTGATTAATATGTTATCCGTGATAAATCTATTTGGTAGAAAAGTTGTTTGGTTGTCAGAAATCATTTTTGGTAGACAAATTTTAAGTCTATTTGTAAAAACTTTTGATAGTAGTTTATAGGCAATATTGCAAAGACTAATAAGGCATAGTCTTTTACGAACAACTACTAAATTAATTATATGTACACCATTAACTTTTTTTTTATTTCCATTAGTGGTTTTAACAACAAGGAGCAAAAACAGAAAAAAAAAAATAAACACAATATACAAACAGGTCGAAAGTCATGCGAAAAACATATACCCAAAATTAAAGGTCATATGAGGCAAATCGAGAGAAAAAAAAAACAAAACCAAACAGAACTAGCCAAAGTAACAAAACCCATAAGACCCAACCCTAGAGACTCGAGCAACTGACAAGATAAAACGAAGAACCAGAAAAAGCTAATAAGCTGCTAAAGCACGAAAGTTGAACTAGGAAAAGAAGGACGACGCACTACCAAAAATACGCAACACCCTGATCAGACAGAAAAAAACCCATTAGAAATCCCAGCAACCGGCTAACTTAGTAGCTACTCCTGTGCACCATCAACTTATTAAAAGAACGATCGATTGAAGATATTCAATAAATGCATTCGAAATGGCCAAAATTTTATATATTTTAAAACGACCGCAAACATTCGTTGATATACTTGTACCAAAGACTTGTGCTTCCATATAAAGTGAAAAGAGAAACCAACAAGAAATCATTATATACCTAATTTCTAAGAAAAGTATATTCCATTAGTTTTATTCTTTTCGATGTTTTTCTGAAAAATAATTTAGGATGTGACAAAAAAGTGGAAATAGTTTATTCACAGTAAGTGTTATTTTCAGTGCAAATTAAATATATTTTAGTTTCTTATGACCATTTGTATTTTATTTTTTTATATTAGTTTATTTTTCTGTTGTAAGTAATAAATTTGGTTTGCAAATAAAAGTAAAATGAAAATTTTAATTTGTATAAAAATTTAGGAATACCATAAAATACAACAAAATAACTCTATGCTCTAAACATATCACACTCCCAATTGTTCTAGAAAATAATATTGACATATTTTTCTTTCAAAAATATTACAGACATAAAAGTCCAACTTTGAGGGTTTAATTAAAATTTTCGAGTTTGAATTCACAAATTGGAGTTTAGAGTTTAGTTTATAAAAATATTAGAACTTAGTTTTAGAGCTTAGGGTTTAAATTCAAAATTCTAAAGCTAATTTACGTTAATAGTATTTTTAGGAAAAAAATATTTTGAAATAATTAAGAATGTGTGGTAATTTTGGAATAATTGGAAATATATTGTAATTTTGGAACCCAATTCACTTTTTTATTTTCCTTAAAAACTTTAAATATTAGTTAATTTAAAACAGATAAGAATTTTTGGATTGTCTTAGTTGCGGTGTTTCTATCGGGTTTCGGCTTTTGCGTTTAGTTCTCTAGCTTGTTCTTCTTGGCCTTTCGGTTCTGTTTAGGAGTGTTTTAGTTTAGATTTCTGAGTCTCGGCCGTCGTGTGTTCGTCTTCCCTGTCGGCTTGGACCATATCCGGAGGTGGCGGTCTCTGCGATCTTGGGTTAGGTTTGTTCTGGTTCGGTTGTATTCTCGTCGATCACTTATCTTTCTTAGCAAGTTTCAGTGGTTTCCTATTTTCCCTTGGATAGGTCTGACTGGTCTTCGCAGGTTTGGCGCCTCAGAGTTTTGGTCTCAGCTTTATTGTTAGGTTCTCCCTCAGTTGGTTTTCTACGTGGCCTCTCCTGGTTCCTTCCTCTTTTGTCTTCGATCAAAGCTTTTGGACATTTCAGCTCTCTTCTACTCGACAAGTTTCTTCAAGCATGGTTTTAGTTTTGTCTAGTTTGTCTTCAGGTAAGCGGTCTTCGATTCTTTGGTGGCCTCATGTAATAGAGAATCTTTCTCGGTTGAAGCTTCATTGTGTTTTTAGCCGTTCTTTGTTTAGCTCTTGCTGTTTTGTTTGACGACTCTTGTCGTCGGCTTTTTCGTTGAATGTTATTGTCTTTGTGTTGGTTTTGGGAATGTGTTCCCCGTAGTTTTCTAATTGTGTGTTTGGTTTTTTTGTTTATGTATGTTAGTAGTTTATATTTTATTAAAAAAGTTGACAAAAAAAACAGAAAAGAATTTAGCTTTTATTTTAATATTTCTCCAAATGCCAAATCTAGTCACATGGGACAGGGCATGTACAATTTTCATTTCACTTACACCAACATTTATAAATCCCACCTACTCAATTTAAATAAAATTCTGTAGAACCAAAATTCATTCACACAAAAAGGAGATAAAGAACAAGAAAACAAAGATATCACACCACAAAATTGAAATCTTACATTTCGTTTTAAAAAAAAAAACATTTTGTTACTCATTTGTGATCATAAACTGATGTATTAAGCATCCAAACCGCTGGAGCAAACACAGATCCAATCCATAACTTTCCATCTTCTCTTTCATAAGCTTCACTAACATATTTCACAGTCTTTCCTTCACTATCCTCAAGTATCTCTAGAATCTCTCCAGTTTCTCCACATAATTTCAAGATTATCCCATGAGGTTTTCCTCCATTAATAAGATGAATCAAAGTCTCCATTTTCAACATCTTCATAAAAAACTTACCAACCCAAGAATGACTTACAAACACACGAGTGAACAAACTTGTTTTTGAATGTAATGCAACCCAAAAATCTCCATTAGGCGTCCGCCGGATATTGTCCGGTGGACCTGGGACCTTTGCGAAAATCTCGCTGGTCCCGGTTTTAGGTCCTTTGACCCATATTCTATAGAGAATACCAGTACCACCTTCACATGTGATTACAAATGAACCGTTTTTGCTTAGAGCTAAACCATTAGGTAAATGAAGTTGGTCCATTATAACTTTAGCTTCTTTCTTTTTCATATCGTATCTAATTACTCTTCCAACTTTATCTCCGGAAATATACACGTAGAATACTTCTCTGTCCAATGAAACATAAAGCATGACATAGTTACAAGTTAGTTAGAACTTATAAAATTATAAATTCCACAAACATAAAATCTGAATTTAAAATATTTTAAACCGGAGGTTAAATTTTAGTCTTGAAGAGATTAGAGTTTAGTTTGAGGGTTTATGGTTGTAAACCTATTTTAATTTAACTATATGGCATGTTTTGTACAAAAATATTTTTATTGTTACTTTTGAAAACTTAAAAAATATGTGATATTTTTGAAAATTTAAATTATTAGCGTGGGTTTATTTTGGAAAAACTCCTAGTAATAACACTAATAATAAAAGAAAAAACCAAAATATAGAACGACTCATCGGTATAATTACAAGTTACTATGTCTTTTTTAAGTTAAGTAAAAAATGGTTCAGCTATATATATATCTATTCTAGATATAATTTATTTTCCATGATGCAATCAATTATATAATTAATATAGAAGAAGAGAAAGAAAAAATAAAAATAATAATTACTTTGAACACAAAAAGAAGTAAGGAAAGTGTAAATTAATAATTTACCCGAAATGATATTTATCACTGCTATCGTTGAAATAGACGACATCTTCTTCTTCATCAATATCCATTTGATTTGCAAACATAACTTTTCGACCTTCGACTTCATCAACCACTAACTCGGCCAAGCCTCCTTCTGGTCCAACCTTCATGACTCCAAAGTAGCCATCACATATATACAAATCTCCTGTTTTTCTATGGAAACTAAGTCCTAATGGTCTTCCACAACTTGGTACTACTTTATGCCTCGAACAATTCTCTCTTCATTTCNAAAAAAAAAAAAAAAAAAAAAAAAAAAAAAAATTAGAATAGAATGCAAGATCGACGAAAAACCTTTCGACTACACCAAAAACAAGTTAAATCTTCGTTTGTTGAATAAAGTATTACATTACAACAACAACAAAAAAACAAATTAAATCTTTATTTGTGAAATATTTTAAAACTATTATAAATACTTTTTTTTTGTTCCCAATTGTTATAAGAATATCATAAAATATTTTTGTTCCAAAAATAACATAAACTTAAATATGATTTTAAAACTTTAAATTTAAATCTTAAAACTAAACCGTAACTCCTTACAAAATTAATTTATTATATTGGTGCTATTTTAGAGTTAAAAAAATTACTTTAACGATATTTTGAACGAAATAAATGAGAATGTGTTTGTCTCACGAACTAGTTTTAACAGTATTTTATGAAATACCTCTATCTTTTGGTTTTACAAATATTTTACGGTAAAAAAAAATAACAAAAAACCAAAACTTAAATCTTAAAACTAAACCATAACTCCTTAAAAATTAATTTTTATATTGGTACTATTTTTAGAGTAAAAAAAATTATTTAAACGATATTTTGAACGAAATAAATGAGAATATCTTTGTACTCTCACAAACTAGTTTTAATGGTATTTTATGAAATTTCTCTATTTTTTGGGTTTTACAAATATTTTACGGTAAAAGAAATAACATAAAAACCCAAAACTTAAAAAATCTCTATTTTTGGCTCAAATATCCATAATTAATAATATTGTGGTTTCAATACAAGAAAAAGATAAATTTTGTAAGTTTATATTGAACCTGTGAGGAGAAGTATAAGCAAAATCAACCCAACCAAGTTCATCACCACGCCATTTAAGAATACGACCATCAGTAACACCAACATAAGGACCTTCACCATTTGAATCAAACTCTAAACTCTCTGGTCCATCACCAGGTAGAGGAATGGTCTTAGCCACATGGAGAATGTTTTTTGTACCCTTAAGATTATCTGGTAAGATGATTGATGACCAAAAGAAGAAGCAAAGGACGGCTAATATAACCGGAGCGACTGTGACTGAAGTGAGAACTCTTTGGCTAATTGGCATTTCTTAATTAGGAGAAAATGTGTTTGAATGATGATACTAATAGTGATTATAACTGTATATATATAGATGTTTATATTGTTTCTTGATTTTAACTTTAAAGAATTAAGAATTGTGCCTTTTTTTGCAAGAATTAATGTCGGACACAGCACACGTTTCTTACACAACTATCAGTGTTATTGTCTTGTAATATGCTTTATGTCTATCAAAGAAATGAAAAAAAGCTTGAAAATTATATTCCTTGCTTTAAAGAGTTTTTAATGTTTTTTCATTGTTTTAAAATGATAGAATTTTAATTTTATATACTTTATTAATTCTTTCTTGGTAAAAAGTACATTTTAACAAAAATAGTGATTATTTATTGAGTTACCATTGATGTTTTTTTTTTTATGACCCTGGTATCTGAAGTTCCGAAAGACTCCGACTAGGGCCAAAGCGTTCACAGTCGTCAATGATATTCAGGAGAGCCGCTGAAATTCACCCTATGTTAATTAACGGTGGTCGGGACTCGAACTCATATGACGAAACTCACAGCTGTGAGCCCTTTACCACCAGAGCTAGAAGCCCCAGTTGAGTTACCATTTAGAGTTATGAGAAATATATTAGTGTAAAAATGATATATTTAAAATAAAAAACTTTCCTTTTTTAATTTGGGTGAAAATTCTAAAAACTACTCCCTTTGTTTCTAATTGATAGATGTTTTGGAGTTTTCACACATATTAGAAAAAACAAAATAAATACTTATTGAAGGATATTGAGATGATTATGTAATTACTCTGTTTATAGTTGTAGTTATGCACTTTCCTTACGTGATGTAGGTCTCAGACCTTGTATATAAGGCATCGCCTTTTCTTCTTTGTGAATAAGAAAGTCTTAATTCTTAAATATCTTTCTTGACATGGTATCTGAGCAATACCTAAGCACCTAAAACACATAGCCGTCAATTTTCTTTTCTCCTCTAACAATGGCTGACGACTTGTAACCTCCTCCTGCAACCACGATGCATCAACGACGCCGCATAGATCCCTATGATCTCTCCTCTAGTGATAACCCTGCTTCTATCATCTCTCAACCACAACTTAAAGGCCCTAACTACGATGAGTGTTCCATGAATCTTCGTTTGGCTCTTCGGGCTCAGAAAAATTTCGGTTTTGCAGATGCTTCTATTCCCAAACCTGCTGAAGGTTCTGACGATCTCGAAGACTGGTGGGCCAATAACGCTATGGTTGTATCCTGGATCAAGCTTACGGTTGCTCCAGACCTTAGTAGTTTGTTGTCTCATCATGAAATCGCTTCAGATCTTTGGACTCACATCCAAAAATGTTTCTCTGTTAAGAACGGACAATGCGTTCAACGCCTAAAAACCGAATTAGCAATGTGTCAACAAAAAGGTACCGCTGTTGAAGCATACTATGGAGGACTTACTAAAATTTAGACTAGTCTTGCAAATTTCCAACGCGCAAACACGGTGGACGAGATTTCCCGAGAGAGAGAAGAAGATAAGTTACATCAGTTTCTAATGGGGCTTGATGAAACTCTCTTTGGTGCTGTAAAATCCTCTCTTCTTTCTCGAGATCCACTACCTACTCTTGATGAAGCCTATCAAGTTGTATCTTAGGATGAAGAATCAAAACGGGCTAGCCGGGTCATAGATGAACGCAATAAGGCGATTAGTTTTGCGGTTCAGTCTGTTAACCCGCGACTGCAACAGTTTGTTCCTCGAGATCCAAATCTTCTATGTACAAGCTGCAGCAGAAAAGGTCACTTAGCCAAGAATTGTTTTCGCAAAATTGGCTATCCTATTTGGTGGGGTGATAGGCCTAGGTCCAAATTTCTGACCGTCTTTGTGTTATCCAGGACCGCATCACACATATGCTGATTGGAGCGGGTGAGCTTATTCACGGTTTATATTTTTCTGGAGTGTTGCGGTTGCTGGTGCGGCGAGAGCTCTTGATACACCGTCTCTGGATTTACTTCACCGGCGTTTAGGACACCCCTCGTCGACTACCATGAAATTGTTGTCTTCTTCTGAATTTAGTAGTTCTACGTTTTTTATTCAAAGAATTGTGATGTTTGCATTAGAGAAAAACAAACACGCGATGTTTTTCCTTTGAGTAATACCAAGATTTCAGCAAGTTTTGATTTAATCTATTGTGATTTATAGGGTCTGTATCGGACTACATTGATTTGTGGTTCATGTTATTTCCTAACAATCGTTGATGATTTTTCTCGCGCAACGTGGATTTATTTACAACCCGACAAGTCTGTAACTGCTGCGAATATTCGAAATTTCTTGGCTTTAGTTGAACGGCAATTCGAGAAAAGAGTAAAAACCATAAGAAGTGATAACGGTTCTGAATTTTTAGCCTTATCTTCGTTTTTCAACAGAAATGGAATCATTCACGAAACCTCTTGCCTTGGGACGCCTCAACAAAACGGCCGCGTTGAACGCAAGCACCACCACATTCTTAATGTTGCATGTGCATTGCGGTTTCAGGCCCATCTACTGATTGAATTCTGGAGTTATTGTTCAATAAATGCAGGTAACCTTATTAACCGTACTCCAACATCTCTGTTGAACGGCAAGACACCTTTCGACATTCTCTAAAATCGACCCCCACCTATGAGTCACTTGAATATTTTTGGTTGTTTGTGTTATGTGCACAATCAACGTCACGGTGGTGATAAGTTTGAAACACGCAGTAATAAATCGGTCTTTCTTGGATATCCGTCCGGGAAGAAAGGCTGGCGTGTTTATAATCTGGAAACAGGTGCTATCACTGTGTCTCGCGATGTTGTTTTTCTTGAAACCAAGTTTCCATTTCAACATCAAGAAACTACAACACATTCTGCCTCAATTTCACATGTGTCTCATCCTATTTTTCATGATGATGATGCTGATCTGTTACCTACACATATAATATTGGTCCCTCCACCAGTGACATTAACACCTATGGATTCTTCTGAATCACCTGCACCAGCCTCTGAATCTTCTTTAGTTACACCAAGACTTGCATCAGCTACTCCACAATTATCATCGTCCATCATAGTTGAATCTTCCTCGTCGATGTCTGCACCATCTGTAGATTCTGCATCATCCGTATCTCCTTTTGAACTTGCTATTTCTTCTCCTTTACTTGGTAAGAGACAACAAATCAAGCGTGCTTCTGAGAGATTACAAGATTATGTTACCAATACCACACATCTCGCTTCAGATACAGACTTTGTTGATAGTTCTTCCAAATCATATTCTCAGGCTGTTCTAGATCCATAATGGCAGGCTGCTATGCGTTCCGAGATCGACGCTCGTGAACAAAATGGCACATGGATGGTTGAATGTCTTCCTCCCGGTAAGAAGTCACTAGGCTGCAAATGGGTGTATACACTCAAATACAGAGCATATGGTTCTTTGGAACGCCACAAGGCTCATCTCGTTGTTCTTGGCAACAACCAAACCGAAGGTATTGATTACAAAGAAACTTTTGCTCCGATTTGTAAAATGGTAATTGTGCGTTGTTTTCTTGCGGTTGCTGTTGCGTGTGATTGGGAAGTACATCCATTAATGGATGTACATAACATGTTTCTATATGAAGAAATTGATGATGAGGTCTATATCCGACCTCCCCCTGGTTTTCGCACTGTCGACAAGTCCCAAGTCTGTCGGCTTCAAAAATCTTTATATGGTTTACGCCAAGCGTCGCGTTGTTGGTTTTCTAAACTCACAGCATCTTTACTTGCTTACGGTTTCACCCAGTCACTCTCTGATTATTCCCTTTTTACCATGGCTACAGCAACTTCTTGTCTCCATGTATTGGTGTACGTCGATGACTTAATAATTACTGGAACTTTTCTTTCACTTATACAACGATTCAAAGATTATTTATCTCATTGCTTTAAGATGAAATATCTTGGTATTCTCAAGTATGTCTTGGGTATAGAAGTTGCACGAAACAGCTCTGGAATGTATTTATCGCAACAGAAATATGCACTTGATATTATCACGGATACAAGTTTACTCGGCGCAAAACCGGTTTCTCATCCCATCAAACAAAATCAAAGACTAGCGGCTGCCACCAGTGCTTTGTATGATGATCCTTCACGGTATAGGCACCTTGTGGGTCCTTTAATTTATCTCGGAATCACACGACCTGAGTTGTCATTTACTATTCATCTTCTCTCTCATTTATGCAACAGCCACGCATTGAGCATTGGGAAGCTGCGACTCGGGTTGTTCGATATTTGAAGGGCTGTCTGGGATAGGGAATACTACTTCGGGCCTTTGAACCTCTCCAATTGACAGCCTGGTGCGACTCTGATTGGGCTGGATGTCCTATCTCACGACGATCTCTTACTGCCTGGTTCATTCAGCTCGGTACTTCTCCTATTTCATGGAAAAATCGGAAACAAGAAACTGTTTTGCGCTCCTCTGCAGAGGCTGAATATAGGTCCATGGCAGATACGGTGTGTGAGATACTCTGGTTACGGGAGCTCTTGACAACGCTGGGTGTTGATTCTCTACAGTCCACGCCTTTATATTGTGACAACCAATCTGCGATATACTTGAGTGCGAATCCGGTGTTCCATGAAAGTACCAAGCATATCGAATTTTTTTTGTCATTTTATTCGCGATGAGATAGTTCGCGGTGTAATCTCGCCGAAGCATGTTTCCATTACATCGCAACTTGCCGATATTCTCATTAAAGCTTTGGGACGAAAGGAATTTGATGCTTTCAAGATCAAGATGGGTATTTGTGATCTTCATACTCCATTTTGAGGGGGGTATTGAAGGATATTGAAATGATTATGTAATTACTCTGTTTATAGCTGTAGTTATGCACTTTCCTTACGTGATGTAGGTCTCAGACCTTGTTATAAGGCATCGCCTTTTCTTCTTTGTGAATAAGAAAGTCTTAATTCTTAAATATCTTTCTTGACAATACTACTTATAAATGCATTGTTTTACAAATTAAATAATTTTCTATGAATCTAAGCCAATAGTATTCCAGTAAATTCAAATTATATCAATAAATGTGTTGAAATTTACAATTTACAATTAAAAAAACTTTGAAAACCTAGAACATCTATTTTTGAAAAACAAATTTAAAATCTAAAACATCTACTAATAAAAAACAGCGGGATTATTATTTTATAACCGAAGAAGTAAAGATTAGCATCAACGAATCTACTAGATTTTATAGAACAGAACATTATACTATTATATATGTTTCAAATATTACCTTTGTGTATATTTTTCTGTTTTTTTCAATATTAACATCTAGTACTTAAAATCAAATATATGAAGTTTAAAACTAAGAGTGGATGGTGTGATTAAATTTGGATTTGAGCCTATAATACATTCTTACTTGGATTTATAAAATTAACATCATTTAAACAGTTAAAAGATATTTTTGTGTTTAGAATCTGGTTATATTTCCAATTGACATTTGAGTTTCTATAGTTATTTTTTAAGGTTTACTTTATTTTTTCTTTTTTAATTGTTATATCAAAACCATTTAAGGTTTAAGCCCCTAGTTTTCTCTAAAGAAAAAAAAAGATTTCTTTTTATAGAAAAGAAGAAAAATTCTTCGTAGGACCCCTGTTTTCTTTTCAGAAAACAATATAAAAACTATTATTAGTAGATATATTTGGTCACATAACCAAATCAATAATGCAAATATGAATCTAAGTTGCTTTTTCAAGTGACTTCTTTCTTTAGACAACGAGAAGTCGGTAAAGTGTGAATTCATTACCGACAACATAAAAAGTGTTCACGTCAACTTTGACATCTCGTGGAGTTTTTCGTAGAGAATGAAGTGAGGGAACTAAAATTGAAATTGAACTACTTAGTGAGTGTTAGCGTTGGTGTTGGATTGGATATTCATACGTTATTTTGTTGGAACTAAATTTAAACAAAATGATATTGACCAATGTTTTAGCAAATTTTTCGTTGAAGACGTCCACCAAAATAATCGAATTGTGAATATATCAAAAACCTTGTAATGAGCACTATAAAGTGGAATATTCACTTATTAAATTTGAGATGAATTTAAATGAGAAACATAAACAAAAGAAAGAGCAATTTAAATATACAAAATATTTATTTATATTTTCAACTATAGTGTAATGGAGATAAATGAGTCATCCACACGCGCTCGCCGCCGACTAACTCGGTGTGGTTGCGATCGTCTTTTGAGAATGGAAGAAGAAGTTTTTTGAAAAAAAAATTCTATGAAAATTTTGGCCCAAATTAAATTGATTTGGTTCAATTTTGTTAAGAACAAAATTGCCTAACCGGATTCCGAATCCAAACCGAATCGGACCTTATCTCTCTAGCTAGCACGATTTGAATAAATCGTAACAGTCTCGATTTCAAGACCGTGTGAAAAATGTTACTTTAATATATTAACTAGACTGCTCATTATAATTCATAGAGTAAAGTAATAAAAACGAAATAAAATATTTAATTAAAATATATTATAAATGTTTAACCATTTTAAAACCTTAGTGAATATTATTTTTATAAGAAATTTATAATTTATGATATTTAGAATTGTTCAATACCTTTCTATTTTAATAAAAATGTACTCTACGCATTTGTTTTTTAGCATATAATTTTTTCCGCTTATGCTTTGGACCAATTCTAAACATAGAATATCGATAAATAAGAGAGAGGTTTCAATACTCATTAGGCACAAGAAAAAGAGTATTACTGTAGAAAAATGGACTAATCTTATTAGTTAATTGATATATGAGTCACGAGTTGGTTTAACTTGTGAATAAGTCCTGTGAAACGAACTCGTAAATACAAACATCTTTAGAGTGTTTAAGATCATAGTTCAAACCCTTTGGAAAAAATGATTTATGCCTTAAATAAGTATTATCAACGACTAACTCCAAGAAAAATTATGGGTCAAACGCTCGAAATTTCCACGTTTTATCAAAAAATATATATATATATATATATATATATATAAACATCTTTTAAACATAAATTCAAATTAAAAGTCTTCAAATTTAATGGAACTCTTGATTAAACAGTTAAACAATAAAAATAACTATCAAAGAACTTTGGTCTAGTGGTCGAAATATTCCAAAGAGTGTTCAAAGTCATTGGCTCCAAACACTTGAAAAAATTATGGGCCAAAGATTCAAAATTTCCACGGAATTAAAAAAATAGAGTAAACCTAACTCTAACTAGTACTAATTCTATCAAATTTTCTAATAAAACACTTAAAACTGTTAAAACGAAATTTAAAAATATGTTTTGGTGAAATGTATTGTATACACATTATTGGTTTTAAATTAAATAACTTCTTTCCAAGAATAAATAATTTTCGATCATTCAGAAATTTGAAATTTTGAATTTGTATTTTAAATTTGCGGGTTGAATTTGTTAGATATTAGAAATAATTCAAGTGATTTCAATTCAAAATCTAAAATTTTGAAGTACATGAATAACTCATAAATACGATTGTCAAAATTATCTATATATAAATAGATTCAAATTTTTGGATATCCAGATTTTAATCCGAATTTAGTTTAGTTTGAAAAAAATTATAGAACCGTTAAAGATATTTAAAAATTCGGTTCGATTTTAATTGTGATTTGGGTTTCGAATAAAATACCCTCATTACTATTGTCAAATTTCAAATGTCTATAACCTTATTTTGTTATCTACCAACTATATGTAACAACAAGAAACATTTATTAAATACTTATTACAAAAACACATGACTACATACAACAAAAGAAAATTGCTCACTTGCGGTCAAGAACCCAAACGGCTGGCCAAAACACAGACCCAAACCATATCTTTCCATCTTCTCTTTCATAAGCCTCACTTACATATTTCATAGTCTTCCCTTCTTTATCCTGAAGCATCTCTAGTATCTCTCCCGTCTCGCCGGAGATTTTCACTGCCATTCCATGCGGTTTAAACCCGTTCATGACCGAAACTAATAAGTCCAATGGTACCGTCTTTTCGACAATTTTACCGAGCCATTTGTTGTTCACAATTAACCGTCCTAATGGCGATTTCTTGCAATGTATGCCAATCCAAAAGTCACCGGCCGGTGTTAACCTGATGTTATCAGGGTAACCCGGGACCTTTGCGAAGATGTCGCGAGTCCCGGCTTTAGGACCTTTTATCCAATATCTATGGACAAGACCTGTGGAAGACTCACATGAGATTAGAAAAGACCGGTCTTTGTTTAAAGCCAAACCATTGTTACATCGGAGATTGTCCATAATAACTTTGGCCTCTTTCGTCTTCTTATCGAATCTAATCACTCTTCCTGACCGCTCGCCATTAGAAGCCACAAAAAATACCTCTCTAGACCAACAAACATCACATGAGTTAAGCCACATCAAATTGGATCGTGTCTTGACATATAAGTTAGATTATTAGGGTACTGTTTAAGTGTGTCTTGACATTGGGATTGGGCAAAAACCGGAACCGAAAAACCGAAAAAAAACGGTTCTCGTTTGGTTCCAGTTTCATCAAAATTACATGATGGTTCATAAGATGAAAAACCATGGATATCGGGTAGGAATCGGAACTGAGACGAAAACTGATGCGTAGAACCGAATACCCAAACATATATATACCTATTATATTTTTCGGATATTTTAGTTTTTCTTCGGGTAATTTTATTTATTTTTTTTTGGTAATTTTTGTATTTTCGTATATTTTAGTTTTTCTTCGGGTAATTTAGTCTTAAACTATTTCGAGTATTTTAGTTTTTTTTCAAGGTAATTTTTGTATGGTTTGGGTATTTTTTGGATATTTCGGGTCCGAAATACCCGGAACCAAACCAAAAATTTTGGATCTTTTTGGTATTTCGGGTCTAAAATATTTGGCACCGACTTAATATTGAAAATTTCGATATTTTCTGATTCTTTTTACAGAACCGAACCGGCCTAGAATCGACAAGAATCAAACCGGAACGGGACCGTACCGAATATTAAAAAAAATATCGAATGGGTATTAGAATTTAGGACTCAAAGAACTGGAACTGAATGGTTCTTATCGGAAACTAAACCGAATACCCGAAAGCCTAGCTCTACTTAATATGTAAGTTAGGTTTAGGGTATTGTTTAAGTGTGTCTTGACAATGTAAGTTAGGTTAATAGGGTAATGTTTTAAGTACCTGAAATGGTATTTATCGCTACTATCATTGAAATAGAAGACATCTTCTTCTTCGTCTATATCCATTTGGTTTGCAAACATGACTTTGCGACCTTCGGCTTCACCGACAACTAACTCGGCCAAGCCTCCCTCTGGTCCGACCTTCATGACACCAAAGTAACCATCACATATGTATAAATCTCCTGTCTTCTTCTCGAAACTAAGTCCCAATGGTCTTCCACAAGTAGGTACTACTTTATGTTTTGAACAATTCCCTCTTCACAACAATGAAGAAAAATAAAAAAATTATTATTGAAATCAAGAAATTTATAGTTAAGAAAATTTTCAGGATTTTTTTTCTAAATATTTCTTTTTAACTAAGTGATTAGTAAATAATTACTCAAATATGCGAAGGGTAAATAGTATGTTTGTATGAATAAAGAATTTGTATGTGTTCTGTGATGAATTACTTTATTCAGTTTTTACAGAACTAATAATATTCAATTAAATCACTAAGGTACTCTGTTTTAAATACCATATGTTATAATCTCTCTATTGTTAAGTTTCTTTGGAAGATAATTAGACAATATATATATTTTTACAGTGTAAGAGCATTTATATATTCCACAACTATATTTTTAAAAAATATATAAAAAAATATAATTTTATTGTTATTCTTAAAATGACATTATTTTTGTCCATGTGTTTAAGAACACTTCCATCAATAAATGTTAAGAGTTTCTTAATAATATAATATTAATAAATAGAGAGACACATCAAAATTGGTTTTTGTTTAGGATTTCTTAGAACCAATTCTTAGAAAGTTTTCTATATGTATTGGATTCCTATTAGGTCATATAATCTTTTATTATAAAAATAATTAAATATAAAACTAATTCTGAAAATATTATTATTTTATTAGATTGATATTAGATTTTTTTACCAATAGAGATGGTCTAATTAATTAAAAAAAAGTAAGAACCTGTGAGGAGAAGTATGAGCAAACTCAACCCAACCAAGATCATCACCACGCCACTTCAAAACACGACCATCAACAACTGCAGCATAAGGACCTTCTCCTTTTGGATCCCATTCAATACTCTCTGGTCCATCAACAGGTAATGGAATTGTCTTAGCCATTGTCAATACATTTTCAGTACCTTTTAAATTATCCGGTGCAAATAAAGTTTGATATGAAGTCACGACCAAAACAGCAAAGACAGCCGGAAAAATTGTCCATGTCGGAATCTTCTCACTAATCGGCATAGATCGATCTTTGTAAAAGTGTTTGATATTACTAATTATTATGTAACATAGAGAAGAATGAAATATTGATAAAGAGACGTACGAATAGTGAGTATGGTTAAGCTAGATGCACCTGATTAAAGTGATGTTTGTGACTTTATTATATAAAGAAGATTTTGTTGGTAAGAGATAAGATTATAAGAGAGTGTAGATATATCTCTTTTTGTTGTGTGGATGCAGAGAATTACACGTCTTGTTATTTTGCTTTGGATTTTTGAGGGTTTATTAGTTAGCCGACGGACGATATAAGAGTAAATGTTGTGAATATTTTATACGTGGAGAGTAAGAATGATCTGGGGTAAAATCGTAAAATAAGAGTTTTAGACGTCAAAATTTATATAAATGTTAGGACACCAAATTTATTAGAAACACTTTGATACCGTGGTTGAGTACATTGAATTTAATTTTATTTGAGGACATCAAATTTTAATTACGCTTTAGGCGCTATTTAGATATGAATCGACACTGGTGAAAAGTAATAAAATATTGAATCCGAACAAGTAAAATATATATAGAACCTAAAATTCTAGATCTAAGAAACCAAAATCATTTTTATAATTAAATAAATATTTAGAAATATCCAAATGATAATATAACCAAAAATATTAGTTTTTGGTGTAATTAGATATATTTTGATAAATGGATTGATTTGAGTATACTCAGATGATATACACCAACAATTCTTTTTTTTTGAATATTATTACGATTATAGGTTTTTAATATAAAACTAATTGATAATGAATGGACTAATTCATATCTTTTTATATATCACTTAAGTCTCAAAACTATTTTTTATTTTTAATGTAGGATATTTTCACATATCTCTTCATGGTAATAGTTTATATAGCTATTGATCTCGACAATATCTCATTATAAGTTTCAAATTCGATTGGTCGGGCCTATTTTGATGGGGCACATCGATTTCGATTTGGTAGGGCAGCGTATATTCGGACTATGATATCATGTTAGGATTATGAACTTCCAACTCAAAATCAGTTGGTACGAGTGAATTGATCCATATCTCTTATATATTAAGTCTCTCTCCACTTCTAATATAAGCTTTTTTTACACATCATGGTCCGTCTAGCCACTAATCTCGACAATTCTCAGTATAGGATATATTACAAGTCCGATTGATCCAGCCTATTTCGATGGACCATATTGGTTTTGGTTTAATTGAGCAACGTGTGTTTGAACTTTGATATCATGTTAGAACTATAAACTTCCAACTTAAAATCAGTCAATAATGAATAAAGAGAAATTTTTTGGTTATGCCATAAAAGGCTCCTAATGTTGGTAGAAATGCCACATGGGCCTAAACTTTTCCAACATGCCATAATCGTGTGGCATTGGCCCATCTGTTGAGTTATGGTTGTACCCCGGAGTGAGACACACGCGCGCGGGGGGAATATGATGGATATTTACGACCGTGCC
>OVBE01004738.1:0-23215 GCA_900406425.1 Iberis pinnata | reverse complement strand
TTATATAAATTAAATAAATCCGAAAACTCTTTGATAAAACCTGATTATCAAAAGAAATTGAATATGGTGGCTCTGATACCAATTGTTGGGATTTTAGAATCCATAACTTTAATTCATATCAATTTATGATGATAAAGAACAGAAGCGGAAGCGTACCTGATGAATCCATGCTTTTGGTTTCTGAATTAGGGAATGGATCTTCCAAAGCAAACCCTATGTGACTTTAGATCTCTGGTGATGGGATACAGAGAGTTTTTGTATTTTCGGCTAGGGTTTCTTTGGGGACTATAACTCTCTATTTATAGAGAATCAATTTTTAATTCGGCCCCTCATCAAACTAGTAATTGCCAAAGGTATCCACAATTAATTACTTCATAACACTTAGCCTCAAGTCTTTACTTTATTATAAAAGTGACCACATAATATTTGACTTATTAAATAATAACCCTAACACTTTATTATATACATATGTGACCCCAAAATTAATCTTACAGAAACCATTGATGTGGTACCTTTTATCAACACTCCCCTTCACGTAGCTACTGCATCCAGGAAGCTTGCTTTTGCTATAGAGATTGTGAACCTTAGGCCATCATTTGTTAGAAAACTTAACACATATGGGTCAAGTCCGTTGCATATTGCTGTAGAAAAAGGTCAAACACGGTTAATTCTTGGTTTACTCAAATTTGATCCTGATCTGGTTCGTCTCCCTGGAAAAAAGGTATAATGTTTTTTTCTCCTAATCAACATCGCCGAATTACTTCTGATTTTATCTTACTTTGGATCAGATGACTATATATGTATCTTAGAAGATAGTTGTTTCCATGAAACAAAATATCGGAATCACTTTTTGTATACACAAAAAATATAGAGGAATTCTTTGAAATACCATGAAAGAAGTTCAAATGTTAAAACTACTACACTCCCAAAAGTTCCAAAAATACCACACTCCCAAATGTTCTAAGTATACCACAAACATAAAAAGTGAATTTTAAAGGTGTAAAATTTAAAATTTGGGGTTTGAGTTCACTAAATAGAATTTATGGTTTAGTTTTGAAGGGGGAAGGGTTTGGTTTGAGGTTTCGGGTTTAAATTTGAAGTCTTAAAGCTATTTCAAATTTTGTGGTATTTTTGGAACAAAAACATTTATGTGGTATTTTTAGAAAAATGTGGTATTTTTGAAACTTTTTGGGAGTGTGTAGTATTCTTGGAATAAACCTAGTTTTTTGTGGTATTTTTGATAATTTCCCAAAAATATAAGGGAAATAAAACAAAATAGAAATAGATAAATTAATCTAAACTAGGTTTCTTTGAAAATTAAATAAAATTTAAATAAGAAACATGATCAAAACATTAACCATCACAAAATAAAAAAAAAAAGAGATAATTCAAATTACAGCTAATTGAAGGATTTTATCGAAATTGTGAAGTCTTGAGTTCATGTTTTTATAAATAGGTATGACACCATTTCATATGGTAGTGAGAAGAGGAGAGATTGATCTTATGACAGAGTTCATATTGGCATGTCCTAGTTGTATTAAAGATGTGAATGTAAACGGTGAGACCGCACTGCACATGGCGGTTATGAATGATATATATGAAGAACTTGAAGTACTCGTGGGATGGATCCAAATATTGTGTCATATAAATGCTCAAAAATTAGAGATGCAACTGCTAAACAAACGTGATCAAAATGGTAATACAGCCTTTACACATAGCATCCTACCAAAAAAAAAATCAAGGCAATAAAGATTTTGGTAGGATGTCGAGCTATAAACCGAAACATCTATAACCGAGATGATCTAACCGCTTTAGATATTTTTCAAGATCAAATCAATAATCCACAAGACAAAGAAATTGAAGACACTATTCCAAAATCAGGAGGTAAAAATGTAAGTTCATTACCAAAGTCTAAAAAGTATCTCAAGTAATGGGATCACCGATCGGTTTCACTGAACATTTGTTGACAAAAGTAGCAAGATATAGGAATCAAATATCAGATGGGTCACGTAGTGCACTACTAGTAATAGTTGCGCTGATAATCACAACTACTTATCAAGTAGTTTTTCAACCACCAGGAGGTGTTTGTAGGGACCGTAAAACTGGATTTAGTTAAAAACCGAGTTTAAAACGTTTAACAATCTTAAACCAAACGGAGTCGAGTCTAAAATATTTCCTTAATTATAAAAATTGCCCGTAGTAAGACGGTTTACCGCAATTTAAGAATCCCAGGATACAACCGTTCCACGTCTTTATTAAGTCTTACTCTTAATAAAGCCTATCGACCTTAGTCTTTATGAATACTCCCGAGACTTTGGAAACGGGGTATTATTGGAACAACTTTTGCAGATTTTTATGGTAAGTATTTATTTAATCTCTTATACAAATCAAGAAACCACTTGTTCTCTGGTTGTTTTTGAGAAAAAACCGGATGAGAAAAATGAATGGTGGAGACCCCTATTTATAGGAGACGAAAAGGTGTCATGTGAAAGGATGTGACCCTTGGTCAGGACACCTTTTCACATGAAAGGATGTGACCTTTGGTGAAAAGACACACCTCTTCATCACACCTTTTCAATTGGTGCCCATTCGGCCAACAGTTGCAACTGTTCGCTTGGTGATCTTTTACTTGTAAGCTACTTCACTCTAGTTCACTAAGCTTGAGTGTTAGCTGAACAGTCCACTCAGCTAGGTTAGTACTCATTCAGCTCATTGAGCTTGGTTGAGCTGTCCTTTTACTCACCTACCTAAGCTAGCTAATATTTCCAGCTAATTTAACTCATTTAGCTGTCTAATTTCTCATTCAAATTTACTTCAATTTTGACAAAAATCACTTTGTAAAAAATGAGTTCCAAGAGTGTTTACCAAAGTAATGCAGATGAAGCAAGTAGTGGTAAAAAGAAAGTTGGTACGGTAGTGATGGAAATGAAATATTTACAAGTTTTGAGGGTTGTGAATAGCATAGCTTTTGAAGGAGCGGTCGTTTTGGTATTTTTCTTGTTACCAGCTGGAGATGACTATATGTGGTTGTTTCTTTAGATAATTCAAACATTCATTACAGTTCGTATATAATAAGTTCATCAACCCCTAAGACAATACTCCTGCAAGAAAATACATTTACTCATCTAGATTAGATCAGATTTCTAATCCAAATCTCTTTGTATTTATCAACCTATTATCAAGAACTAGGTGGTCAAGTTAATTCATGCATAAAGTTCAAATCTAGACCGAGAACCTAACAAATTCAATCCCTTAATGAATAACCTTAACGATCAAACTTGATTGCCCTGGGAAAACCTAAAACCTAACTAATGAACTACTCAGAAATTGCAAAGCAAAAACAACAAAATATCAAAGAAGAACACATAATTATGAAACAATAATATATATTAAACAAAAGTTCATAGAAACTTCTCTCAAATACATGGTTCTAGATTCGTCTCCCTCAGTAAAAACTTAAAATATAATAAGAATATGTCTAATAAAACCAAGCCACAAGGCTTATATAGTGCTAAGAAAAAAGGAAAAACCAAAATAGAATAAAAGATAGCATTGAGGACAAATTCTACAAATTTTGGAAATCTTCTAAAAATTCTCGGGTGAAATGCTGGATCCGGAACTTTTGGAGGGATCAGGCACTAGATGAGACACTCTTTTCATAGATTTCCAGGAGCAAATGACAGATCGGGCACTCAGGGATCGATCAGGCATTCCAGGGGATTTCTGCGCGATCTTCTTATGCGAGACAGCTTGACCTGCTTTCTGTAAAATAGACATAACTTTTGACTGAATGAATAAATTGACTTCAAACCACTTTCATATAAAAGCTAACTCCCGTGGCTATATTGTGTAAAAATTTCAGCTAAATACATACATGGAAAAATCTTCAAAATTTTGAAACATTTTGACCCTTTTGATGGACTTTGCAACTGCAAATGTCGATTTGCATCCGTTTTGTGCAGAAATCCGTCTTTTTGTTACAGAACGACCCAATTAACTAGAAACCTGTAAAAGATACCAAATTTCAAGGAAAACAATCGGATAACACTTAATAGCAAAATAAATGCTCACTAGAAAGCGTTAAAACCGAGTAATATCAACTCCCCACGACTTAGATCTTTGCTTGTCCTCAAGTAAAGCAAGATTAAATACATAGATAATGTTTTAAAAGGACCACACATGAATTCACAGACTCTCAGAAACCCAAAATTCAAGTATCAAAAAACTAAAGACACAAATCCTAAACAACCACTATAAATAGACTGTTAACCACAACCTAACTAACAATATGCCTTTTGTTCTAAATCCTGAATCAATCATAATATCAAATCATCTCAACCAACTCATTAAATTCATTTAAATATAAATGGTGCATTTTTACGTATGGGGTATCGATCAGCGCGCTCGAGTACCTCTTTTATCAAAGCGCACATACCATACATAACATCAATCTACTTATGGTCCTGATCCTTTTTCCCCTTTTCTCACTTCTCTCTTTTTTCTTTTCTTATTGCTATTTTTTATTATTTATTTGCATTTCTGCGATTTTCTTTCTTTTTTTTAGCAGCCAGTTTTTTTGGGATTGACTACGGATTTCTAGATCTCGCTTTCAATCCTTTTTCTGTACCGTTTTTTTAACTTTCTGAAGGGAGAGAGAGAAAGGACCCGGATCATACTGAAAGAACTTGTCGGTTTTATAGAGCACTGAAGAGCAAGATACATAGCTTTCATAGTATACCAACACCATAAGTAAGAGAATTTAAGATCAAATTAAGTCATAGCACAGTTGAGCTAACATCAAATCATCAACAATCCAAAAGATCAGAACTTTAAAAGGCATATCAATCCATCAATGGGGTTCCAGTCCTATGTCCAACAGTTAATCTAAGTCAGCGGTCAAATAGAGAATGAAACTGAACTCACACTAGGTTAGTAATCATCACAGATTCTGGTCATTATTCCTTCGACTCTATAAGACTCAACAAAATCAATAACAAAAAAATTTGAAAATTTTTCACAAAAAGAAAAAACATCAAAAAATAGTTAGTATCGTTACGCCCTCTCCCATACTTACTTCACATCATCCCGGTGTGAAAATAAACCCAAGAGAAGGAATTAGAGTAACCATAATCAATAGAGAAGTATGAAATGGATGAAAATAAAAACAAGACTATATGAGTTCAAGGGCAATGAAGGTACTAATGGTCCTCAATTTGAAATCCGCTCCGAATTTGCCACCTTACACTATCTTGTTGCCGCCTGTAACTGCTATCTATGCAAAATGAACAAATACTCAAGGGAAGTGTTAACGTTCTTTCGATTTGAAACACATGATGAAATGGTTGTACAATGATTGAGCAATGCTAACTTAAGAGCTAACAAGAATCACTAGTATGAGGAACCATAAAGAGCACAACGATCGAGCAATGCTAATTAACAAGAATCATATATATGAAAGGAATCATTCCAAATAGTCCTAGGAAACCAATCCAAGATCACATCATCAAGTTGGTAAGTAAAGAGAAATAATCAAGCAATACTAATTATAATTAGCAAGAATCAAGAAATACTTAATGAGAAAAACCAACTGATAATAATTCTAAAATCAATTCAAGTCAAAACATCAAAAAGGTGGTTAATGGTGAGCAATGATCTAAGCAATACTTATAAACATTAACAAGAATCAAGAGAGAAACCATTAAGATAACCAACAATTCAAGTGATATGATTAAGAATGAAGATAGATAAGAGATAACCCGGAGTGTCATGAACATCCTTCACCGGTAATATCCTAAATCACAGAGAACTCAAAACTAAAAATAAATAGGTTAGGACTAAAAACAAAACTGACTCAAAATTTGAAAATAACTAATCTAAAACACAAAATAGTGTAATGCCTCCCACTTAGCGCTTTTTTTAAATTCGTTAGCTTGACTGTAGAGCCCACATAGACCAGGCAACACGACTCTCAGTTTAATCTCAAATAAAGCTAAGACAAAATAATAAGATTGTTTGTATCATAATCAAAACAGTAATTAAATAAAATAGTTGTAAATCAATAAACTAAAACATCAGGAAATAGGGCATTACAGGGGATTTTGTGCGACCTTCTGCGAGACAGCTTGACCATTCTTTAGTAAAATAGCCATAACTTTTGATTGAACCAATGGATTGACTTAAAACATCTTTCATATGAAAGCTAACTCATGTGGCTATCTTGGGTACATGTTTCAGCTAAATTTATACATGGAAACATCTTCAAACATTGGAAAACCTTTGAACCTTCTGTTGGACTCTGCAACTGCTTATGTCAATTTGCATCCGTTTTGTGCAGAAATCTGTCTTTTTGTTCCAGAACGACCCTGTTAACTAGAAACCTGTAAAAGATACCAAATTGCAAGGAAAACAATCAGATAACGCTTAATAGCAGACATAAATGCTCACTAGAAAGCATTAAAACCGAGTAATATCAAAGGATACAAAAGATCTTATACAAATTGATATAAAATATGGGAAATATGATGAGTTTAGTGGAGAAAAGTAAAAGCATAAAGTGGGAAAGATAAGAAATAAAGATTTTTTTGGGATGTTTGAAATTGAGAAGAGTGGTTAATACACTTGAAGGATGGGTAGAATAAGATAAAGTTTTTTTTGGGAATGATTAGAAATGGAAGTTGAAGTTTGTATTCCTCATTTCCCTTTGTCTCATTTTGATTTTGTTATTCCAATCACTCCTTTTGAGTGATAACCCAATGATTGCGTGCAAACTTTCTTTTGATTCATTGAAATCCTCTTTCAACCTAACCAATTGAAACCTATAAGATAACTATTTGAGCTTGCTTCACCTATCTAATTGAATGTAGGAAAATGGCTGAGACTATTCAAGTGGATTACTTATTCTTAGTAATACAATACATAGTGAAAATGCATAAATGATAAGATGAGTAGTGATACTAATTTGATATTGATGATATATTGTGTTTGAGATGTTAGTTCATCAGACTTTATCTTAATCTTTTGGTTATGAGGTTTCACCTTCTAACCTCTCTCTCTTACTTATATTTTCTTCGATTAAGAGCACGATTATGTGCAAACTCAGCTTGAGGCAGCTTGATATCCCACGACTTAATATGATCGCCAACTAAACATCGCAATAAGTTTCCTAGAGATCGATTAGTAACTTCAGTTTGATCATCAGTTTAAGGATGATATGTTGTGCTCGTGTCTAAACTGGTGCCTAATAAGCGCCATAAAGAATGCCAATAATGGCTCAAAAAACGCGTGTCACGGTCCAATACAATAGACAAAGTCATCCTTTCTCAACAAGGAGCGGTTAACTCTGTGGGTGATGTTGAAGAAAACTAGCAACAACAACAAGATACTACTCAAGAATAGCTCAACTATGTTGGTAACTAAGGCTACAACCAAGGCTACCACAACTATCAACAAAATCCGAACCTCTCCTATCGCAACACCAATATGGCCAATCCACAAGATCAGGTGTATCCCTTTCAGAACCATAACACCAAGGAGGTTTTCAATCCAAACCTCAATTAAAAAATCAAGGTTGTTTCCAACAGAAGCAGCAATATTTCAACAAACCATCAGGTTTCTCTAACCCTCAAGCTCCTCAAAAACATTCTCAAGAAAGCTCATCTTTTTCCAATGCTCAGGATCAAACCAATCAGTTTTTGAGACAATTATTGGAAGGACAAGGGAAGAATGCCATTAAGTCTGGGGTGTTTTAAAAAAGACACCAATGCCAAAATTGATGATCTTCATGCTAAGATTGAAAGCCTGACTTCTCACTTGAGATATTTGGATAATCAAGTGACACAAATCACTTTAAGCTCTAAGAGACCAATGGGTCAACTTCCTGTAAAACTTGAAACTAACCCCAAGGAGTACATCAATGCAATCACTCTTAGGAGTAGTAAAGAGTTGCCTCCTAGAGTTTCTATTGAAGAGAATAAGNGGGGGGGGGGGGGGGGGGGGGGAGGTCATTTCCATAGAAGATGATGAAGAGTTATGTGAAGAAATTGTGGTTAAGAAACCAACTCAAGAGAAAGTGGTTGACTCTAAGGGAAAGGGAAAGGAAGCTAGTGAAGACTCTACACCAAATGTACTAGTTTATGAGCCACCCCCTTATGAACCAAAACTTCCATTTCCGGGTTGATTCAAGAAGCAACTAATGGAGAAGTATATAGCTCAATTTGAAGAGCAAATGATGGAGGTTCAAATTTCCATGCCCCTCATTGATGCCTTTATGCTTGTTCCTCATTATAGCAAGTTTCTGAAAGATGCAATCAAGAAGAAGCTTAAATTTTTGGAAGGTATAGTTATACTATCAAAGGAGTGTAGTGAAATCATACAAAAGAACAATTCTTCGAAGAAACTTAAAGACTTAGTGATTTTTGCTCTCCCTTGTGCTTTAGGACCCTCTACTTTTGAGAGATGCTTGTGTGATTTTGGAGCTAGTGTTAGTTTGATGCCATATTCTATTGTTAAGAAGCTTCGTTTCTTTTCTTTTAAACCTTGCAGGATCTCTCTAGTGCTGGCCGATAGACCTGTAAGAGTCCCAATAGGAATGTTGGAGGATCTTCTAGTGAGATTAGGGAATACTAAGGTCCCTATTGATTTTGTTGATTTGGATATGGAGGAGGAACCAAGAGATACACTTATCTTTGGAAGACCATTCTTGGCCACTGTTGGAGCAATCACTGATGTAAGAAAGGGAAAGATCGACCTTTATCTAAGGAAGGATCACATCCAACAATATGACATCAAGGTAATCATGAAGAAACCCAAAATTTATGTCAAGCCTTCTACGTGGAGACTATGGATGAGCTTGCCAATGATTACTTGGAAGAGCTAGCTGCAGAAGACGCTCTACAACTGGCTCTGACGGTTCAACTAAGTGTCTAAGAAAATAAAGACCATGATTATCCAAAAGTTTACGGGTTCCAACATAGTTTGAATTTAAAGAAAAAGTAGCACCTCCATTCTCAGTTAAATATGCATAACCTAATATGTCTAAATAAGGACTATAGAATAAATTCGGTCTAAAAGACGCTGCAAAAAAGTGTCTTTCAAATCCAAAAGACATCTGGAATTAAAAACAGTCTAAAATGCCTAATTTCTTCCACATCTACCATAACACCATTAGCCACATCAATGTATCTTTCAGCATCAGTTGGTTTTCGGTAGCTCAGGCAATCCTGTAGTGAAACATTGATGTTAGTAGTAGCACCTGAGTCTAACCACCAAGTGTTTCTAGGCACATCAACTAAATTTATTTCAGAACAAACCATAGCAAGGAACAAACCTTATTTTTTTTCCCACTCAAAGCGTGATACTTGTGGCACTCCTTCTTTAAGTATTCAACCATCCCGCAAAAGAAATAAGTTTCCTCACCCTTAGCCCTGTTTCTTTTGGCTTGGACCTTTAGTAGCTTCATTCTTAGTGGCTTAAATTTCTTTCTTTTTCCAAAACTTTTGGACATGCTAACCATATAAGCACTTTCTGTCATATCTTGTTTCATTCTTTCTCCCTCTTGCACACAATACAAAATGAGCTCATTAGGAGACCATTGCTCATTTTAACTGATTTCACTGAGGAGGAAGAGAGTTCAAGACAAGGAATATGAGCAGAGCAATTCAGCTGGAAGCTCAATCTTAAGTATCTTGAGTTTCGAAACAATGTTGGACACTTCTAAAATGTCTCCCTTATTGTTCCTTTTCTATAATACCTCATCGTATTGGAGCGATGCATAAGCATGCTTATTTCCGCTTTATCGCTTCTTGCGAAGCGCATGTCCAGTTTGGAAAGGACCTATTGGAGATCTTTGATCTCCTCATCACCTCTAAAGGTTTCTGGAATGGTGTCCATAATGATCACTAGCCCAATGTGATTAGAATGTTTGTACTTCTCATAATTAACCGTATACTTAGCAGTGCTGGTATCTGAAGGAGAAGAGGGTTTTTCCTTCCTTAGCGCAAGGTCTAGATCCATATACCCCATAAAGATCTTAATTTTAATTTTACACTCTTTATAGTTGGAGCATGTAAGTGTTGGAATTGAAACTAAGTCGGCAAATAAAGCGAAAACATCTGCTCAAAGAGAGAAAAAAAATTTATTTAACATTCACTAACTGAAGAAACCAATAATAAATAACAAAAAATTGTAGAACCCATCCAAGATACCAAATGTAACATTAATATCAAGTCTGTGGACAGTAATATTAACTACTAGGGGTACTCTTGTTGTAATTATCAAACATTGAAAATAATTCATTATAAGTCATAAACCTTCCTTTGGGATGATTTATCATTCACATGTTTCTATCCAGATAATTATCATGTGTTCACCATCACAAATATATAGTAATTTGGCCAAATATAAACCATCCTTTGGGCCGATTAATATTTTTATAAATATACATATATAAAACATTTAAAATTTTCCATGTAAAAATATCCTAAAAAATCATTTTGGCGATATCTTGATTTAAATTAAATCATTTTCATTATTAAACATGTACAATCAAATTTAAATATTAAAAATTTTATTAATTAATTAATTAATTAATTAATTAAATTTAGATAAATTTAATTAAATTCTTACGCAGTCATATAATATAATGGTTGTGTATTCTTTATGAAAAAATTGATTTTGTAGCCTAATGTTGAAGAAAAGAAAGGAAAAACTACATACACCAAAACCAGATTCGATCTCGGTAAACGCAGTTTTATTTGTGCGTTGATTAGAGGCGGTCCCACATGAGTGAGCTTTAATAAAGCCTACATACAAAAGAAAAAAGAAACCATGTATTTTAATTAAAGCAAACATGCAAATTTTCTTCAACCCTAAAAAAATGCAGCACGCTACCGAGACTTGTTTCAACTTTCTAAGTATGCAACTTTTTTTCCTTTTCAAAACAATTTTCTTAGACTCGATATGCATAAACTATAGATCAAAATATTTATAATCCAAAGCATATTTAAACATTACTCTATCATTAATACATAAGTAGATCTAAACAAACATAACCACTTATTCAAGAATAACTTAACAGAATTAAGATTCAATAATATGAAATTTTCACCAAATATAAAATTTGAATTTATTTTTATAAATTAAACGAATCCGGAATATATTGATAAAACCTGATTATCAAAGGAAACTGAATATGGTGGTTCTGATACCACTTGTTATGATTTATAATCCATAAACATAATGCATATCAGTTTCCGATGATCATGAACATAAGCGGAAGCATAGCTGATGAATCCATGGTTTAGTTTTCTGAAATAGGGAATGAATTTTCCAAAACAGACCCTCTGTAAGTTTAGATCTGTGGTGATGAGATGCAGATACTTTACGACTAGGGTTGCTTTGGGGACCATAACCCTCTGTTTATAAAGAATCAATTTCTAGTTTGGTCCCTCATCAAACTAAAAATTCCCAAAAGTATCCACAATTAATTATTCCATAACACTTATGCCTCAAAATTTTAATTTAGTACAAAAATAACCCCATAATATTTGGTTATCAAATAATGACCATAACACTTATTATATAAAAGTGTCACCCTAAAATAGATCTTACATACACGTTTACCTTTAGTTAAGCAAGTTTTTAACTGTCTATAGTAATTTGTAAATCAGCAATCTATCTCATGTGATGTTTGAAATGTGCTTTCCAAAGCATTCATCAGACATTGCCTCGTTACATGAGTGACTTTAGAGAAAAATTAAACTATGATTAATACTCTGGTTGGAGTACTGAGAGCAGGCTAAAGACCTACTTGGAACTCTAAGTTTATGTTTCTTGGCGCATTTAGATAATAAACTTTCTCTCATTGTACTGTAGCTTAAGCATTGAGCGTTTTATGTAGTTGGTAAGATGATGGTTTCCTCTAGGGCTGGGCATATAAACCGAAATCCGAAATCCGAACCAAAACCGAACCGAAAAAACCGAAACCGAAAAGTTATTCCAAATAACCCGAACGGTTCCTATATGTCTCAATCCGAAAAACCGAATCCGAACCCGAACCGAACCGAAATCCGAAAGTATAACCGAAAAATTCGTATATATATGACTATATATGTAATTTTGATCGGATAGTTAGAACTTAAGGTAGAAAATATACATTTTTTAGTATGCTAACTAGGATATTTATGGGTATTTGTCCAATATTTTGGATTTTTAATTCGATTAAGTTGGATTTTAGCTAAGTTGTTTAGATAATTTGGATTTTTTACGTATATTTTGGAGTTTTGGTTCCATTTCGGATCCTAATAAAAATGAAAAAACCGATCCGAACCCGAATAGATCCGAACCGAATCCGAACCGAATTTTTAAATAACCTGAACGGTTCCTATATGCCCCTAACCGAATTATCCGAAATCCGAATTATCCGAACCGAACCCGAACCGAAATCCGAACGCCCACCCCTAGTTTCTTCTATCGGTAAGAGGTTTGTTGAAACCCTAATGATATGTGTGAAATAGAGATTGCATAATGTGTTTAAGATCCTATTGATTGTTTTTATGTATTTAGTTATTTGATTTTAATATCCAAATTTTTTTATTTAAAATACATTTGTTTGAGTTTAAAATCCTCTATTTTTAAAAAATTCATTTATTTGATTTTAAAATCCATGTGTTAGGTTTTAAAATTCTTTCAAATCTATTCAACGATAGAACCAATAACCTCCTCTAAATTTTTAGATTTGATTGTGGGCCGTTGTTATTAGCAGATAAGAATAATGAACTCCTCATTAATAATCACATGAATAAGTCTATTAGATCTAAAATATTCCCTAAAGTGAATGTATTGGCCACTAATATTCCATAAATTATAGTTCATGGATGTATTGTCCACTAAGCATCTGATGAGAGAAAACAAGGCATTTTTTGGTCGTGGCAGTCACGACAAACGCGAACCTGGAAAATTATAGTCCACCAAATAGAAAGTTATTTCAATGTATTCATCCTAGAAAATTTTGAAAAGGCAAAGACATCCAAGGAAAGACCTCTCATAAGTACGAGGATAGTTTTTTCAAATGTAGTACCAGAGGGCATTGGTCTCATATATGTCGTACTTTGCACACCTTTATAGTTTGTACTATGAGTTTGTCAAAGACAAAAAAAAGAAAGTTAACCTTGCTGAAAAATCTGGAGGTACACCGCACCTAAATGCATTTGATTTCTCTAATGACTTTGATAATATTACTATCATGTGACTTTCATATTTATGTCATAAGTAGTTGTTATTTTTGTGAGACATATTTAAGATAAAAACTTTTTTGTACTTCATACAATAATATTAATGTTGTTTGATGTGTGTTTTGAATAAAGATTTATACTTTATATTAATTGTTATAGTTATCTCAGAAATGGATTACAATACAGACAGAGCGTCGTCAAATACAAACACAGGAGAAATTTGTAAACCAGATAGTGGAACAACACACATTATTGTGAAGAAAAAAAAAATTTCTCTAATTTAAAACCGACAAAAATTAATACCAAAATAATATAAATGAAATAGAGTCACATCTAGTGACGGAAAGAAACCATGAAGGTTTCATATTATGGCATGACTACCACAATCATCTAGAAATCACAATGATGAGGAAAATTATGGAGAACTCATATGGTCTTTCATTAAAAATCTAGAGCATATGTGTGCAATTTGTTCTCTTGTGAAATTATTTATATGGCCATCGGCATCTAAAATTCATTAAATCTAGTTGAAAATCTAGAATGGAGAACCATGGATTAAACTATTGAGAATGTAGTTGAACTACCTACAACCTATAGATTTTTAGTGTAGCATTGATAATTGATTCTCAATAGTTTAATCCATGGTTCCCCGTTCTATACTTAAATCTTACTAAGTTACTTATTTCTCTCTTATTTGCTTGTTTTTAGTCTTTTGCTTCATCTTCTTTTTTGTTTTTGTTTACTTATCTACAAAATTATTCTAGTTTAATGATCAGAATTTTTTTATCAATCTCCTTACTAATCGTTTGTAGAATAGAAGGATTTAATCGATCCCACGAGGAATGGATAACACACTTAGATGTCGAAATGTAATCTTAGTCTAAGCCAAGTAGTTTTTGTTTGTCACTAACAACCTAAACAATTTAATTAAACTAGAGCAAGACAATTAATGTAAACTAAACTACGCAATAAAGTAAACTAACAACTTAAGCAAGAATTCAAACTAAACTACACATGAAAGTAAGCTAAACTATTCAAGAGAGTAAACTAATAAAGAGATGGATAATGGATATAGGAAATTGATCTTTGGTAGTAAGATTGCAAAGAAGCTTAAGCTAATGGTGTTAAGGATGTTTTGAGACATGAAACTCATCATGCTAGGTTAAGCCTATCTGTTGGTCTACTAACCCATTTCTTGATCAATCTTGAAAAATGCCAATCTCTTGGTCATGAATCAAGTGTTCAAGGATCTACTTTCAAACAAATTCATTAGGTTAACATTAAGCTATGATCAATTGTCTCCATGCCATAGACTTAAAGAATGAAACAAAGTTGGTTGAGACATTTCATCGAACACCTCTCGGACGAGAAATTCCTAACATCTAAAATTAAGTTAGCTAAACTTGATCTAGCATTAAGCATTATTTTTTCATACAAACACCCTAAGTCTAGCAAAAGCTGCCATATGTGCTTCTCATAACCAACTAAATCCACCTAATCCATCATCCTAAAGAGACTACTCACTCATGGTGAATGAGCAATCAACACCTAAACTAAGAGAAATAATGAAAATCATAAAGAAAAGATAAAGAAAAGCAGATACTATCAAACTTCAATCATATTAACTACAAAGATTAAGCATAAGAAAAGAGAGTTCTTGGTGTTCTTGGAAGCTTTCATAGCACTCTAGAAAGATAGATCTCTCATCCCCCCCCCCTTTTATAATGGTTACACACATCATGTATATAGGTAGGTCAAAATGAGGGTTAAAAGAGTAAAATTTGTGTCTTTTTCGGCCATAGTTCACTACTCACACATGTCTTCACTAAAATCTTCTTAACTTCTTCATCTTAGCTTGGAATGACTTGATTCAACCTCCAAACTGAAGATAACACATAGACGCACTCCATGTAAAATATCATGTCAATTTTACTTCGGGAAGATTCTCATTAATCTTCATAAATACTGCTCATGGAACTTGTCTTCAAACCCCGGTTTGATATGTCTTCATTGATTTGCTTTTATCTTCTAAAACATAGGTTGGAATGACATGAATACACCTCCATGATAAAACTAACTCATTTATCTTTCTTGTATCAAAATATGAGATTGATCCAATATCATTAAGTGCTTCATCAAATGTGATCTTTGGGAGGTACCGAAACTGTCTAATTTGTTCCTTTGCTAAGCTTCAAACCGGAAAGCGAAGAAAGACGGAAGCTCATCTAACTCAATGGGTCATAACGTTGATCTCAACAATCTGGTTTCACCCGATGGTTAAATAGATATATCTCCTCTTGGACTCAATCAACTTATTATTCATAGAGAGAGAGAGGAGGACCTAACGACAATCAAGTGCCACAAGGCCAACTGAGAGCTGATGGCAACTAAGTTCCACCGGAGAACCCGATTCCTCAGAACATCGATGCAAGAAAATTTATCCTGTATGGAGATCCGGAAAGAGTTGCTAATCAACGCAATGCTCAAAACCACCCTCTAGTTGGTTCATTGAGAAACCCTCAAGCATTATATGCTAACATGAACCCTATCCAACCTCCACAACCTCAGCGAAGAGAGTACTAGTTTCCCATTCAGCTAGTTCATATGATCCGTAACAACCAATTTAGTGGTTTACCAAATGAGCATCCAATGGATCATATTGACACTTTTGAGGAAATCCGCAGTACTACCAAACTCAATGGGGTATCACGCGATTTCATGCATTGCAGCTTGTTCAATCATTCTCTAACTAAGAGAGCACTTCGCTAGTTGAAATCTTTACCTGATGGTTCTGTTGTAACTTGGGATGACTACAAAGCCAAGTTTCTCAACCACTTCTTCACTACCACTAAGACCAACACTTTATGGAACAAGAGCGCATAATTTATGTAAAGTCCAGTGGAATCATTTTATGAAGCCTAGAAACGGTTCAATGAACTTCTTCATGACTGCCCTTATCATGGTTTCTCAGATATAAGTCTCCTCAACACTTTCTACAGAGGAGTTGACTAGAAATACCATATATCTTTAGATATATCAAGTGATGGTGATTTCATGACCAAAGATGTTCCATATGCCTATCGTTTGATAGAGAATTTAGCAATTAGCAACAACAATCACTGCCCAAACTTTGATAGAAGAGCTAAGGGACCTGTATCTGACAATTTTAAACTTTCAGAAGTAACGGGGGAAGTTTCAGAGATGAGAAGAATGCTTACTCAACTCCTCAAGAGCCAAAACCAGAAACATGTCAGTTTTGCTAAAGATCTAGAAGTTGATTGCTTTGCCGTTCAAGAGCAAAATACTGTGGGAGTTGAAAAGGAAGTGAGTTACATAAATAGTCACGGTCAAAGGGTTTACAATCAAGGATTTAACAGGAATCATCCCAATCTCTCTTGGAGAAATACTAATATAGAAAATCCTTAAGATCAAGTCTACCCAACTAAGCAAAAACCTTTTGTGCAGAGCTCAAATCCATGCGATTTTCAAGAAACCTCTCAGCATGTATACCAACAACCATCTCAAACTCAAGCTTAACAAAGAATTTCAATAGAGATGATGTTCAAGCAACTCTTGGAAGGACAACAACAATCCCAAAGAGATGTGAAGGAACTGAATCAGAAATTTGAAGTACTTTCTACACATGTGAAACATTTGGATACTCAAGTTGCTCAAACTTCTGAAGCTGTAAAGTGACAAACTGGTGTCTTCCCTGGGAAAGTTGAAGATAATCCCAAAGGATATTGTAAGTCCTTAGTTGCAACTCTGTTTGATGAGGAATATGAGATTGAAAAGGGAACAGAACTGGGGGAAAAGTGAGACGATTCAAGTCTGAAATAAACCGAAGAAAATGATGTAGCAATTTCATATCGATCAATCCAATAGTCTAGGAAGCTATGAATGCTTTGGATTAATTTGTCCAACCCAGATTGATTGATCCAACGAATATGAAAAATCCAGAAAGTTCAGACCGATAAGTCCAGGCCGGATCGATCGGTCCAAAAAGTACAATTCGGTATGACGATGTGGATCGATCCTTCCATCTAAGATCGATCGGTCCCACTATTCCCGCGATTCCTGAACTTTTTCGAATCTACAAACCTAAGATTCGTTACCCAGTTGCGCCTATGATATCAAGCAGAGAATTTGAGAATGAAGAGTTGATTGGAAAGCAACGAAATACACTTAGGAAGCTTCATAAGCTACAAGACCCTAGGGAATTTTCGGTTCCTTGTTCGATTAATGGAATAGAATTCGCAGATTCTCTCTGTGATACTAGAGATAATGTGAGCATTATGTTAGTAACTGTTGTAGAAATATTGGGGATTTCAGGTATCGAACCTTCTAGGATGATTTTTAAGCTTGCAAATAATTCTACTGTATCTTCAAGTGGGTTTATCTCTGAACTATTGGTACAAGTTCCAAAATATCTCGCTCATGTTGATTTCCACATCTTGGAGATGAATGGTTACCAAGATGAACCTTTAGTTCTAGAGAGACCCTTTCTTGCAACCGTAGGATCTGTTGTTGATTTTCCTCATCAGCGTATATCCCTAAAGAACATCATGAAAAGGTTTTCTATCTAACGATTCTTCCAAAGGGGATATCCAGGCTAACTATGGTAAAAGAAGAGGAGATAAAGAATGAATTTCATATTGAACATGATCTTAAGTGTGTAATTGCTGAAGTCTTGCACAAAGAACCTCAGATCTCAACAATGAGTGCCATTCCAAAGGTCAACGAAAAGGTGAAGGGGAAACCGAAGAAGACAAAGAGGGACTCTCAAGTGACTTTGATTCGTCAAGCAATAGTGGGAGGTGCAATTGAGTATAAGGTGAAAAGCAAGGGTTTTTCAAACCCTTCTCAAACTCAGACCATTATTCACCATAGAGTTTAAGGAAAATGAATCAATGTTACAATTGATATTGCTTGATCATTGCTCTTGACTTATCAATTTGATTGTCCTTCTCAAACTTAGAGCATCATTAGTATTGTCCTTCTCAAACTTAGAGCATGATTTTAGATCTATGATTTAGTTGGATTTTTCTAATTAAGTAATTCTTGATTCTTTCTAATTACAATTAGTATTGCTTGATCATTTATCTTTACTTACAAACTTGATTGATGGCTTAGAACTGTTTTGAATAGTGCATTTCACATATATTCTTGCTAATTGTTAATTACTATTGCTCTTCATTATGCTCTTAATGGTTTCTCTTATAAGTGATTCTTGTTAGATGTTCAGTTAGCATTGCTCAATCATTGTAAAACCATTCTATTATGTGTTTTAAATCGAAAGAACGCTAACACTTCTCTTGAGTGTTTGTTTGTTTTGCAGAGATATCAGTTCCAAGAAACAATATGATCATGTGAGATAGCAAATTTGGAGCGGATTTCAGAGTAAGGACACTTCACCATTAGTACCTTCCTTTCTGTTGAACTCATATAGTATTTTCTTTATTTTCATCCATTGCATACTTCTCTATTGATTCTAGTTACTCTTATCCTTCTCTTGGGTTTATTTTCACACCGGGATGGTGTGAAGTAAGTTTTGGGGAGTGTGTAATGATACTAACTATGTTTTAATGTTTTGTATTTTGGTGAAATTTTTCAAATTTTTTTTTGTTTTTTGGGTTAGTTGAGTCTTATAGAGTCGAATGAATGATGACCAAAATCTGTAATGATTACTAGCCTAGTGTGAATTCATGTTCTTTTCTATTTGATTACTGAATTAGATTAACTATTGTACTTAGGCTTGGAACCCTATTGATTGGTTGATATGCCTTTGAAAGTTCTGATCTTTTTGATTGTTGATAATTTGATGCTAGCTCAACTGTGTTATGACTTAATTTGATCTTAAATTCTCTTACTTATGGTGTTGGTATACTATGAAAGCTCGGTATTTTGCTCTTCAGTGTTCTGTAGAACCAACAATTTCTTTCAGTATGATCCTGGTCCTTTCTCTCTCTCCCTTCAGAAAAAGGTACAGAAAAAGGATAGAAAGCATGATCTAGAAATTTGTAGTCAATCCCAGAAAAAACCAGCTGATAAAAATAAAAGCGCAGAAATGCGAAGAAAAAAAAAGAGAAAGAAGAGAGCAATAAAAAAATAAAAAAAGAGAAGTGAGAAAGGGGGAAAATGATCAGGACTAGAAGTCGTTTGATGCTCTGTTTGGTATGGGGATTCTTATAGAAGAGATACATGAGCACACTGATTGATACCCCATAGGTAATGCACCATTTATACTTAAATGAATTTAATGAGCTGGTTGATATGATTTGATAGTTTGAGTGATTCGGGATTTAGAGTAAAAGGAAATTTGTTAATTATGTGGTGGTAAACAATCTATTTGCAGTGGTTTTCTAGGATAGGTGTCTTTAGTTTATGACATCTCAATTTAAGGTTTATGAGATTCTGTGAATTCCTGTGTGGTCCCATTTCAAACCTCCTCTCTAGATTTAATCTTGCTTTACTTGAGGACAAGCAAAGATCTAAGTCTGGGGGAGTTGATATTACTCGGTTTAAATGCATTTTAGTAGACATTTATGTATGTTATTATGCATTATCCGAATGTTTTCCTTGCAAGTTTTGCTACATTTTCAGGTGTTCGGGTCGATTTGGACTTAAAGTCAAGGTTTGCAGCATATTTTGATATTATTTGGCTAAGTAAAGGAATAAGAGATCAGTTCGGTTTTGGATTGATCAAAAAGAAGAAATGAAGCCATGAAGAGTTTGGATCGATCGGTCCACCTTTGTTGATTGATCCAATCATCCAGTGAAAATAGAAGCTTCAGACTGATCGATCCACATATGGATCGATCAATCCACATTGCCCGGAGAAGATGGACCGATCAGTCCACATTTGGATCGATCGATCCATCATACTGCCAGAATTTTTGGAGATTTTCCATATTTGCAAGAAGAGTCATCAAGTCTATCAATTTTCCTATTTTTATTGTTTTACCCTTTTGCACTATAAAAACCTCTTAGCTAGGTTTTATTTCATAAGCTTTATTTTTATTAGAGATTTTTACTGAGGGAGAGGAGATTCTGAAACTAGGTATTTGGGAGAAGTTTTCTCTAAACCCTTGTTATTTATCAATATCTATACTTATTTTATGATGTGTTCTTCTCTGATTTTTATTGTTTATGCTTTGCAATGTCTGAGTAGTTCAATAGTTAGGTTTTAGGGTTTCCCAGGAAAACCAGGTTTGAATTTTAGGGTTTAACATAAAGGATTGAAATTGTTAGGTTCTTAGTATAGACTTGTTATTAATGCATGAATTAGAATAGCTAACTAGTTCATTGATATTAGATTGATAAACACAAAGAGATTTGGTTTAGAAGTCGGATCTAGTCTAGATGAATAAGTGTTCTTGCTTGCGAGAGTATTGTCCTGAATGCTTATGAACAATTGAATCTAAATTTTATTGCATGGTTGAATTAGTTAGACACATCAAGAGTTTGTTTCTAATAATTCGAACATAGGGTTTAATACTCCGAGAGGATATTATTCTATTGTTTTCTTTCATGTTGAGAACTATTTTCAAAGTAAAATCCTACATGTTAACCTTGGCTTATACACATGAATACATGTGGAATTGCTTAATGCTTGACGCTTTTATTTCATTGTTCACAACCGTTATTTCAATTACTGTTTTGATTTCATTACAAAAAACCTTAATATTCCGTCTTAGCTTGATTTGAGATGAATCTGAACATTGTACTGTCTGGTCTCTGTGGGATTCGACCCTATCTATGCTACTGTGATCTATTCTATGCAGTGTAGTTTAGGATTTAAATTATATCTCTATCACTACCTTCTCTAGTTTATGCATCACGAACAAATTTTAACTCCTACATATTTGATATAATATTGTACAACATAATATAGAGTGTCCCCTAATGTCCTTCTCTCCCAAACACGTTATCATAGGCAGCCTCTCAAGCTATGTATTCTGACGCTAGCGGCAGCAAAAGTTGCTGGCGTCGCCTTCTCTCTTCTTCTTTTAGTCTCTCTCCTCCATCTTTTAGTTTAGTTGTCTCTGTTATTTTAGATTTTGGAACCTCTGTTGCAACTTTTCTCTTTTTTCCACCGCTTGCCATGATTACTTTAAGATTTCGTCATCACCGTCTTCAAGTTTCAAAGAAGTTTCACCACCGTAGAGTGACGCTCATCCATTCAGAGGTAACCTTGTCTCAGGAACCTCATGAAGACTCGTCTGGAGTACGTCTTCACCTTCTAATTATAAATGGTATGATAGCTTATTTACATATGGTTACGAAAACCCTTGTTTCATCTGGTGGGTGGTTAACTCCAGAACCCTCTAAAGATGAGTTTGGTTCTCAAGCCAGTCTTTTCATGGAATCAGGAGCCATTAGTTCTGACTTTACATTATCTTGTACGGTTTTGTGCAGCATCTACTTCTTCAATGAAGTTGTTTTCCACTCTTACTTTATGCGGAACTTGACAAGTTTTTCATTTGTGATCAGGTTTGGTTCTAATCCTTGGAGCTTATATGTTATTGCATCCTTTAGTATTGAGTTCATGAGGCTGAGTAAGTTAAAGAGATTGGTTAGTTCTAGTCGACGGATCTGCAAGACTTTGAACCATACTATTTGTCTGTTACATCTAGGTTTTTTTAGTGGACATTGTTCCTCTTTCACCAAGATATGTTTAAGCAAGTACCAATGTTTTAGCTTGTTTAATGATTCCTTTCCTTGGTATCTTGGCAGTGGTCCTTTTATCAGGTCTTTTTCGGGGAATCCCGCATTTATCTTGTATTGAAGTTTATACTAGCTTTGGTCTAGTTCTTTCTAACGCTAAGAGCTTAGTTCCATATGTTAGCTTTGGCTTCTATTTTGTTGTCGATGCAGTATGGAGTACTACAATGCTTTGGCCTATTGCAAGTACTTGTTTCCTTTGTCGATTAACCACCAAACAAGTTGTGTGTCTGGTACTTATTATAGAGATTATGAGTTTGGTCCCATGTCTCCTCTCAGTAGTAGGGGATATTTCCTTAGACACAACTGTATATCCTTACACTATAGTCTCTTTCTCCCTTTACTTGAGATTCCATGCCGACGAGCTTTGAATATTCTTTCGAGATGTTTCACTTTGCTTGTATTTTGGCTTTATTTTTTTTTATTTTCGTTCCCGCTTCTGTCGTTTAATTAGTGGATGTTCTATCTAAGTTTATGTTTTTTTTTTGTGCACAACGGTTTCATTCCATATCTTAAACGGTTACAAAAGCATAGGCGAAGTCGCTTACGACATACGCAAAAAGTTTGATACAAACGTAACAAATAGCAAAGTAGTTAAAACAATAAAAGATTAATAGGATGATTAAACTCTCGGGTAAGCACATCTTCAGAACGAAAACCATGGTCAATCCTAATCTTCTTGCCAAAAGGGAGAAGGTTTTCTTCAATGGTGACAAAGACCAAAGATCCGAGCCTTCTGAACTCGGTGATCCATAAGAAGGTGATAACATATCCACAAGCGATGACCAAAGACTTCTTGGACCTCCGGTAATACCGTACCAGAGATGGTAGAAGCTCATAGCCACAAAGTAACTACATTGATCACAAACCCTTGGAAGTCTAAGCCTGGTTTTTATGGCTTTTACGGGCAAACAAATCCCAAACATTGATGGCAAAGCCTTCAAATTTCCAGAGTTTAAAACAACTGGATATACACTCCCTAGATAATAGGAGTAACCGAGTAGCCGATGGTTTATGAAACCTGATCTTACCCTAGGCATCTCAAACTCTAAGCTAAAGCAGAGATTTACCTGGCGATAGGTCTCCAACTGAATTGGCAAATGTCCACGCTGAGCCGTGAAGACGGCTAAAGTTGGTAAGTCGTGCAGAGGGCGATGGAGCTTGACGAGGCAAACATAAATGGATGGCAGGAAAGTTTGGGGACTAGAGACGTTCCAAAGCGTCTTCTCCTTGAAACCAAGATGAAGACTTACCGTGTACCT